>PVJD01008692.1:0-69948 GCA_004026545.1 Mormoops blainvillei
CTACTAAGTGGAGCTTTTAGAGTCATGGCTAGGTGCTATTTCAAAACAAACATATCAGTGCTGTTCCAGTTAAAGTAGATAGAATCCTCTGGTCTCCTTGGGAGTTGTACTTGGAATACAAAATAGGAATTTTGTTTAGCATTTTGAGGTGTGATGTTTTGAAAACTTTTCGCAAATAACATTTTCAACGCAATTGCTTTTGAACAGGGCAGTGGGGAAGCCAAGTTAGGTTAACAGATCAACCATAGAAAATTCAAGAGGATCTTTTGCAAGGTGAGAGGGAGTCTGTGGCTTTGCCATGTGGTTGTGTGGCTCCACAAGTTGCTTTGCCCATTTTGCAGGGGTTTGTGGTATATTCGCTGACACTTAGGTGGCTGCAGGCTGAGGATGGGTCCTCGGCGGCTCAGCCAGCTTGGCACACGCTCAGCTCTGGGAAGTCCGCACTGTTTCACAAAGAACAGGTGGGCAAGAAACCTCAACACTGCAGGGCACACCGTGCAGCTGTGAGAGGTGGAATTCCCCTCAAAAGAATCAGCACTGCTTTGAAAATAAATTCATCATTAAAATAGCAGGATTTCTGAAGCAGCAGACGCTCACAGGGCTTGATTGGTTTCAAATTAACTCTTTGTACTCATCTTTCATTCATCTTTTAAGAGAATGTCTCTGCTTTTTTCAGAGACGCAACACAAATAATCCTTGACATCTTTTCAAGGAGGAGAGTGAAATGTTGGAGCACTTAGGCCACCGCATCTGCTTTAGATTCCCCCAGCCCCTTGCTGCAGTGACGCATGGCGGGGGGAGGGGGGGCGGCTGCAACTCAGGCTCTCTGTTTTGCTTCATGTTCATTCAGTATTTGGAAAAAGAGAAGCATGCTTCTCCCTGGAAGGGGGAGGGCCTGTGCTTATTCAGGGGGCTGAGGGAAAGGTGGCGGTGTTCATAAGGTTGCTCTGCTTTTCTCCTTTGCCTTTCTCCCCCTCTCTCTGCGTCTGTGTTCTTTCCTCATCCCCCTACTCTCCCCCCGCGCCTCCGCCCCCGTCCCGAGTTAAGAGTGGCCTTGCTTCTGTGCTTCGTGCTACTAATTTAAAGGCTTTCCCTCTCCTCTCTCGAAAATATCTGATAACTTCTGTCTTCTCCGAGGGAGACGATGTATCTGCTAAAAGTGTCTCTCCTCCGTAGGTCTCATAAACCGTTAAACACAGAGCAGGCTAGCCTGTGGGCCCCTTTCTGGCTTCTTAAGTGAAGTTTCCTAATCCTCTTCTGCGGTAACCTGGACCCAGCTCGGCGGCCTGTTCATCGGCTCTGGCTCCTCAAGCACTTTGATCTCGGGCCTTCATTACAGCTCATTTCAGCATTAAGGATGATCTCAATTCATGAGCTCTTCCCTTCCTAATAAGTGCCATTCACATCCATCCTCAGGAGCGGCCGCAGCTCACAGAAAACTGGTTCGCACCACACGCGAGAGAATAATAGACGAGCTTCAAATACAAGTGAAAAACAGGGGTTTTATTAGCCAAATGAATCTTTGAATGAAATGCTTTATTAAACCCAGGAGTCTCATTTTCAGGGCACTGTTAAATCCACCAATTGCCACTCTGAGCTGAGCAAGTGTGATTATTTCTTTCTTCTTCCTTCCTTTCTTCCTTTTTTTTTTTTTTTTTTTTTTTTCCTGGTGCAAATCCTCAGGTGGAGAAGAGACTGATTCTGTCCACTGCATCCCAGGTAGGGCTAGAGTTGATTTGGGATCGATTTGACCCTCATAGATTTTGAAAATCATAGATGCTTTTACAAGTCTTTCGTATTAGGTTTATCTGGAGTGCAGTTAGTGCCACTCATAAAAAGAACCTACTCTTTTCTTTTATTCCCTTTAAAGAAAAAAGAAATTTAATTTGGATTCAGATAATATCCTTGTAACTCCTAAAGCTGTCAAAGAGAAAGTGGAACAGGTAATTAGAAGATGATAGGAGTCAGCACAGCCAAATGGAGGGACAGCCTGGCGCACAGTAAGGCCGCAAAAGCCACCACCTGATCCATTAACAGCCTTTGCCATAATTATGTTTTGCACTGGCTTTAAACTGGTGAAAGCACAAAGGAGACACTATTAAAGTCTTAATTCCCGCAAAAGGGAGCTCATCCTGTATAACAGCAAGTAGTGCACACCGAAGTGGTAGCTCAATTAGCATGACCACAAATTTTAACTTAGTATTTAATAGGAGCATTCAACGACACTGCAAAAATGAAGGGGGATAAAGAGGGGTAGTGTCCCTTTAAAGCTCCCCAGCGGCGCTCCTCGCTGCTGCTGCTGCGTTGGTTCCTGTCCTCCCCACCTCCCCGGCTTCTGGACCGTTCCCGTTTCCCCTCCAGGCCTCCCCTGGCCAGCCCCTCCACCCCTCATCCCACGTCTCACGAGTGTGACCTTCATGAAAGGTGGCTGAGGGACAGTGCCACAGGCCAGGTCTCCCTTCTTGGCCAGGAGCAGGGGCTGTGTGGCAGCCAATGTGCAGAGCTAGGAAACTATGGCCCTTGAGAAAAACAGCTCTGAGGGGCTGCGGCTCTGTGTACATGGGCCGCACCACCAGTGCACCCGCTGCTCAGGGGCTCTGCAGATTTCAGTGCGAAAGAGTTTCCCCCTCTTTCCACGGCTACAGGGCTCAGAAATGCTGGTCCTCATGCGTCACCTTCACTCCTATCAATGCTTCCGAGAGGGCTAAAACTATAATGGCAGGAAGAGGAGCTGCAAGATCTCCCTCACTGAACCTTTCAATTAAAGCTACTGATTAGATCTGAGATTTTCTTACCACATATAAAACTGTAAGGGGTGCTCATATGAGCTGTTGTTCGTCCCACCCTCTGCCACCCCACCCGCCGCCCCCAGCCCACTGGGTCCAGCCCGATGTTTTTAACTTTGCTGGGCTCATAGCTGCTGGAGCAGGCGCAGGGCACCCGGGATGCTGCTTCCGCCTGGGGCCAGCTCCTTGGTCAGACCCGAGAAGGAGCAGGTCCTCCTCATTCTGTCACTCTCAGCACGGCCATGACTTCCCTAGAGTTTGCTCTCAGTCACTGCACCGTGAAGACTGAGCAGCCAGATTGGGTCAAGATTTATACACATTTCCATCCAACTATAATTTAAGGGTGCAATTTCCCTTTTGACAACTCATTTAAAAGAAAGAATATCAAGACATTTGTGTATCTTTCATGACAATCACTAGAACAAACCATCACTTCTTTTTCTCTCTTGTTATGAGCGTGCTTCACTTGCCGAGACATTTTCTGGCTAAATTCGCGTATCCGTAGTCCTTGCAGGGCAGGTGTCTCTCTGAAGGTTAAAATAGGGTTGTCTCATGGGCCAAATAATAGCCAAACACTAAAGAGCACAAACTAGTGCATCTGATCCTGAATACGAAGTCTATTAATAATCTAGCTTTTAAACAGCCACTCCAAGCCCTGAAAGCCTTTGTTTGATCCCACACGGTTTATATTCACGAAGAATCCCAGAGCTCTTCTACCCTTCCCATTAGACCGATCACACTGTACCTGAATAGTCGGTCACATAAACTGGCCACAATAAGCTCAGAAGGCTCAGCAGCAAAGGGGCCAGTGTACCCAGGCCTTGGTATCTCATGAGGCTGTAAGCAGGCTATAAGCAATCAGGACTTTTTTCCCCCCACCAGTTGCTTCAGATTCTATCACATATAAAGAGTCCATTGCAATTTGCCATTCATTTCCTCCTCTGCTTTTGACTTTTTCATGCCAAATATACTAAGTCCAGGACGTGAGGTAGGCAAGTATGATTATTATCAGTCTAGAGACCAGGAAACTGAAACACAGAGTAAATAAACTTAGCCAGGGTTGATAAATGAATTCATATCTGAAACCTGCTGACTACCAGCCCTAAGAAAACAGTGCTTAAGAATGGAGGCCAGAGCAGGCGGCTTTGCTTAAAATGTCGTCTTTCATATTCATAAAAGCACGAGCCAGCCATTGCACCTCTCTGAGCCTCATTTTCCTCATTTGTAAAAAGGGGGTGTAACAGAACTACCTCGTAAGGGCTGCTGTGAAGGTTAAAAGAGATAAATGTATGAAGCCTTAAAACACGGTCAGTTTCATACATCATGAACAGCCAATAAAGGTTTGTATTATTATGATCATTACTACTACCATTGATGAGGCAACTGAGGATCAGAACATTGAGGAGTTTCCATAAGGGGCCCACACAGAGTGAGACAGAGTCAGAACCACGGACAAAGCCGTGTGCTTTCACAGCTTTTGTGCCCATTCCTCAGCTAGAACTCCCGCTTCTCTTCCAAAGAGAAGTGTGAATTTCCTCTGAGTGTTATTGCTATTTAGGCTGGTCAGTTTCCTAAGAATATACATATTTTAAAGCAGGATTAGCTTGCAGAGGCAGCCAGATGGAGAGCTGGCATAAGGATTCATCCTCATACTTGTTCAAACATACATTTTAATGCAGGCTGAATGCATCAAGTACAGGGCTCTGTTTAATTGGGTACCAAGTAGTTCCAGCAATACATTTTTCCTAAGGGGCACCCAGGCTGATGCAGCTTCAATTGCTCTAACGGCTGTAGCATTTGGAAATGAGTCTGCAATTCCAAACCCATCATTCTAGCAGTGCTCATAAAACAAGGGCCAGATTTATTTTTCACTTGGTGTTTGTTCTACTCATTAATTATATTCATATCTGCTCCTTTGAAGTTATTGAGACTATTGGGAAATGTAAAAGAAAGCTGTATTGATTTCAGTCTTAATATCATTCCATCTTTATTTCCTTCATCTATGAGCTCTCTGGCATGTTGACTGACATGTGGTGGTGGGTATAGGATGTCGGCACAGAGTAGGGCATTATCAACAGAGCCCAGGCTCCCAGATCTGCAGTCTCTTTGGTGAGAGGGTTTAGATTTGGAACGTCTGGATTGTATTCTATGAAAATCTCCACAGCCTTTCCTTTCAAAATCAATTTCAGTTGTCAAAAAAAAAAAAAAGGAGGGGGAGGGAGTGGTGGTGAGTCACTTTGAAATCATATAGCTTATTATTATCATCGGTTTTTTTTTAAAGCTTATTACTATAATTTTTCTCCCAAGGGAGCTGAGTTGATTTATAATCCCACCCTCCTTATCTCAACATGTGGCTGAGTTCAGAAGGGAATTAAAATTGGGGGATTTTTTTTTTCCCTCCAGGAAAAAGTGATAGAACATACCCAACTTCATTTTCGAGTTCAGCAGGAACTTGTTTTAGACCCTTGAATTTACTTTAAAAATGCATAAACAGCAACTCAGCTCATACCTTTCCCCAAATTCACATATTTCCTAGGGACTTTAGAAGTGACCTACCTGGAAACATCCTTCCCAACTGTGGAGTGTGCACTTGACAGCACTGCAGTGCACGCCGGGTTGAATGTGACTTCTTGGAGGGCCCCTTGCCTGGTTTGTTCATCCTTGTATCCTAGGCACCTAGAACAGTGCCTCGTTCATAGCAGGGGCTCAATAAACGTGTATTTGTGAGGCGAATAAATGGGGAAGTAACAGAGAGGGAAAACCAGGAGCCAGGGCTTTGGAGTCACACAAGTAGGCTATCCTGCTGAGCTGCAGCATTGCCGTCTGTGAAATGGGTGTCAGGACGGTGCCAGCTGCTTCCGGATGTTGGGAGGCCCTGCATGGAGAGAGCCTAGTGGGCTTCTGAATATGTAAACTCTCTATACGTGGTTCATGTGCTTGTGAATCCTCCAGATATTCGGCGCTCATGAACTACAACCTGTCTTCCCAAGCTATGCTTCCTCGTCACACATAGGAAGTGACCCTCACCATTTATAAAGCAAAAGTCCCCCGCCTTCCACAGCATTTCAGCAGTGGTTGGGGGACAGGGGGGAGCAGCCTCTTCTGTGTCCCTGGCCAGGGGTCATATCACTCCCGCACTAAGGATCTGTGTCGTGCCATCCCAGACACAGCCAAGAGAGAGGAAGAAAGTGTTTTCGGCTTGGATGACTGATGGCCTGGGATTATTATTCTTCGGGTTCCAGGACACAGTGCTTCTATTATTTCCAGAGAGCTTTCATTTATTTTTTCAATGTTGAAAGCTCATGCTAGTACGGTCGTCTGAAACCTCATGGCAGCATATATATGAGACGATCGTATTCCATTCTCGGTTCCCTTAAACAGGGTGCTACTGTTGCAGAAAGGAAGTTCCAGAGGTAACTATTCCCTGTGACTCTAATGTGGTCAGCGGAACCGTCGTATGCAAAGGAGGCTTTGAAAAGGCTTTTGCTGGCTGAAATATAGGAACTGCCATTCCCAGCTGCCTCGTTTGCCTGCCCCAGCTAGTATCCTGCCTCTCACCAGAGCCAATACCTGATATGCTAGGGGAAGACAGATCTTTGCTTTAGCTCCTTTTTTATGGACCAAAAGCGGCATCTCTCTCCCACCTCTTTTGCCCTTTCAAAATAGACTGGGGGGCGTGAGACGTGGCTATGGCAAAAGTTGGATGATGGAAAACCACCCTCATACATGAGCTGGGAATGGCGATCTGAAGTAGGTGAGGATCTTGGTTTTGTGGAATCGAGACATGCAAAATGGCCAAAGGGGGGAAGTGGGTTTTATGAACGAGCGAAGAGTGCAGGCTGTGAGGCAAGAATAAATCAGGAAGGTAGATACCGGGGCAAACTGCAGAGTGAACACGGTGCACAAAGGGGACAGGCTCTACTCAGTATCAACTCATCATCGTGTGGGAATTCAGGCCTCGTATGGCCAGATCTTTTGATTTTTAAAGCGAAGCCAATAATTCAATTTTTGCTCTGGGAGATTTCTGACATCGTAAACACGAACGCCATATTTTATTATTATTTTAAGCGGTGTGCAGACCAAAGAAAACATATCTTCAGGACTCGAGATTTGTGTGAGAAGGACATTTATTCTACAGTTATATGGTCAGTACCAGCAATGTGCCTGGCACTGTGTCAGGAGCCAGCAGATATAAAAACCGCAAAAGCCCAGGTTCCTGTATTTAAATATTTTGTTAAGTGAAGGAGAGAGATGCAGAAACTAAAATAAAAATAAAAAGTGCTGGAATAGAGCAAACCGATAAAAATCAATGGAACAGTAAAAGAAGAGACTCTCAATTTCCAGGTAGGAGGTAGTCAGAAATTATAAGGGGGTCTTACCTGCTGGAGATTTGAGGCAAGCAGGGGGAGGGGGAGGTGGGGGTGAGGGCATTCATGGCAGAGGGAACAGGCATGCAGATGGGACCCCGCACAGCACATCTGGGAAACCAGGAGTGGGCCTGCCAGGCTAGTGTGCAGGGCGGACGGCTGGTGACGATGCTGGCTCTGACTGGTGCGGTCTCACGTTTCTGCGTCTCAGGTTGATCCCCAAATGGCAGAACACATTTCTGCTTACCTCCGACACTCACTGTGGCACCTTGGCAACCTGAGTCTGCTGGAGAACCCACAGAGACATGCCCACCTTGACCCATGTCCAGGTCACATCTGCAGTCATCCCGTCTCTATTCACCATCTGCATTTCTCGTCCCATTGTAACTATCCATTCAGCATCTGGGCACATCAATAGGCAACCATGCCCACCATCTGTTTACAGTTGTGTAAGAAGAGCTAAATGGCAGCCGCACTGATTTCACCGACAGCTGAAATTCTAACATTAGGTAATGAATTATCTTCTCCCCAAACACGTTTTAAATACACATCTGCTGAATTCATACGGACACCCTTACTAACCTATGAGTGTGATTTGCTTTTACTGGTCCTATCTAATAAGATCATTGTTTTCTTTATTTTTCTGAGCCTTGTCTTTGTCCTCCTGACCTCAGTCGTGCGGGGCATCAGACCGTTATCCTGATTGAAAGAGACATCTATTGCCTCATCTCACACCGGCTGTAACTACAGGGCAGCCTAGCATGATGGTTAAGCACCTGAATCCCAGCTCCACTTCTGAGCTGTTGTGCGGTCATGGGCCGGTTACTTTACTGTTGTGGGTTGAATTGTGTCCTCTCTTCCTCCCATGAAAGTCTGTGTGCTGAAGCTCTAATCCCCAGTGCCTAGGAATATAACTATATTTGGAGGTAGGACCTTGACAGAGGTGATTCCATTAAAATGAGGCAGGTAGAGTAGGTCCTAATCCAATCGGGCTGATGTCCTTGTAAGAGGAGGAAATTTGGGTACACAAAGGGATACCAGGGTTGTGCACACAGAGAGGAAGGGCCACATGGGGACACGGAGAGATGGTGACCATCTGCAAGTGAGAGAAGAGGCTTTAGGAGAAGCCAGCTCTGCTCAAGCCTTGATCTTGTTCTTGATCTCGATCTTCTAGTCCCCAGAACTGTGAGAAAAATTTCTGTTGTTTAAGCCTCCCCCACCCTGTGGTATTTTGTTGTGGCAAAACTAGCACATACACCTCTCCTGTGTCTGTTTACTGTGCAAACTTCACAGGGCTTTTATAAAGGTTAAATGAGCAAAGATAAGGAAAACACTTCGTACTAGACACAAAGATGTCTATGTGTTAGTTGTTGTTAATAGTAATATTGTTACGTCCAATGGCCCCAAGTCAAATAAAAGAACAGTTTAATAAATTTATATCTTCAGCTGGCCCATATCCTCCTCCAGCTCTATATTTGAAATATGCAGTTTTTTCAGGGAGACAGAGTAAATCAGATGAAAAAGGTCAAGAAACATTTTAGCACATAGACATTTTTGAGTGAGGAATATTTTTATTCTTTGTATTAACTGGTATTTCTAGAATTTACCCTAAATTGGTTAGGAAAGTTTCCCTCTCTAGATTGAAAGAATAATAATCTCATTTACTCCAACACCGAAGCCCTTTGAAGTTAAACATTGAGAGAGAGGATGGCGGGCCCACTCAGCAGAGATTAGATCTTGTTTTAAACACTAGCTGCTCTGAGAATAATTTCCTTAATTAATATGCACAAGATATCATGCACTTGAGACTATATTTTCATGTAACCTACTTGCATGTAATTGTTCTTCGCTAAGGCTCTTCACTGTGTTTGTATCTTCCCTTTGTGTCAGTATTCAACGAAATCATTTCCATCTAAAAGCACTGCTGAAGGGGGTGGGAGGTTCGCCGGGTCTCCCCTTCTGTGTGAGAGCTAGCACACATGGGCTTTCATCTCGTTTCTAAAGTTAATATTGTTTTGTGCTTATTCCTATTCTTAACTGGATGCACATGGCTCCCTGGCTCCCTCCCCCTTCTGGACTCAAGACCCCGATACTTTCAGGTGTTATCCTCTTGTCGTCTCCCACCACATGGCAAAGCGCTTATCAAAGCACCCTACAGCTTCAACACCCTACAGCTTCAACTGGCCCAGGGGTCTTAGAGCCTCTGAAGAGCCACATCTGCGACTGCAACGGCATCTGAGGTTATCATTGCCCATCTGTGTCGGGCAATCACAGCTGAAGGGACTTTAGGTTATTCAAGCGTCAGCTTGCCCAAAGGGGAGTGAAAGGAGCTAACATGACTTGGAAAGAAATCTTTCTGCATGTCTAATTTCAAAGCCTTGCAAGTATTGCCTACATTGCTGAGTAAATGAAAAGTTAAAAGTCTACCTTTTAAATGCATTTTTACAAAAAGTTTAAACAAATTTGCTCACGGCTTAAGATCTCCAACCAGTGACTTCCTTCGCAAGCAAATGCTTCTTATAGTCAAAGAGCACCCCGCCCCTAACACACACATATGCACACGAAACTGCCAGAAATATTTTGCTTGTTTGTTTTGTTTTTATAGCTGTTTGTTGTGTAAGATTGTTAAAATAGTTGATAAAAATTCTATCATTAAACAGTCAATGGCTGAGCTATTAGGACAAACTAATTTACTGTTAAAAAAGGTGCAAAATACTTGATTGCTTTTATAATGTATATCTTACTATATATATTAAATATACATTTATACATATGTACATATGTCTATTCATACAGCTATATCTGTCTTCATTACATTTATCTACCTAACTACATACATGTATTTCCCTTCCTAGATTCTGAACTGGAAGACCAAATTTCTTTAGTGCCAATAGATTATAAAGTATCATGGGGGTACCAAATATTTTCAAGATCTTTTTGTCTGATTGTAATTTCCTGATTGCTATGTTCAGCTGGAATATAATATCTGCTAATAAGTCTCTCTTTGAAGCCATTACCCATCTAGGGATTTTCCTGCATAGGGGGCATGACCTAAGAACTGTCCCTGCACCCAGCTGAAGTTCACCACTGTCCAAGGGTGCATCGTGCTGCAGCATATGATCCATGCTTCCCGCTGTGGAGACTCCTGGAGCTTCATGTGTTAAGCCCTGGTTCCCTTTCTGGGACAGAATCTCCTACCGTTCACCTACGTGGCCATTGCAGTAATCCTCCCACCATTTTCAGATCTGTCCAGGTAAGCATTCAAATGTCATAAGCAAGACAGCTTACAAAATAAGAAAATACAAGTGGATGAAATGTATGAACAATATTTGCATAGCTTCACTCAACTGAAATAAAATATCGCCAATCAGATTGTCAACAATTGAAAAGTTTGATAGTGCTTCACGGGGAGGGTATGAGGAAACAGGTACTCCTCTAATACCGGGAAGACTTGATTAGTACAACCCCAGTGGAAAGCAATTTGGCAACATCTTTAGAGTTATAATGGCACACGTGCTTTGACAACCAATTCAATTTCTAGGACTTTATCCTGTAGGTATATTTTCAGATGAGCTAAATTGTGTATTTAGATTACTCATTACAGCATTATTTATGATAGAGGTTGGAATATTCAAGAATAAGGAACTGGTTAAATTAACCGTGGGGCATTTGGCCAAAGGACTATCATGTAGCTACAGAAGAGAATGAAGGAATTCTTTTCTGATATGGAGGATATCACAGTTATTCTTAGAAGGGAAAAAAGCGAGGCCAAAAAAATGTGAAAAAGGGGAAAGTGTGAGGGCGAGTGGGGGGCAGAATATAAATTACAATTGCTTGTATGTACACAGAGTATCTCTGGAAAGATTGCTAAGGAATTATTTATACCCATTCCGGAGGGTGGGGGATGGTGTTAGCGAGCTTTGGGGCAAAAATAAAAAGAAACTCTCACTGTATACCCTTTCATAATTTCTGAATTTTTAAATAAATGAAAGTATTATGTACCAAAAGTAGTGGGTAAAATAAAAATAAAAATCATAAAAATCATATGAACACTTTGTGTGTTTATTTCTGATGTACAAATTATTCGAAGTGTGGTAGAACTAGAGAAGTTACAGGAGAGAAATCAGAGATATTAAAGGACTGGAGGGACATATAAGCAGCTCTAAGGATTGAGATCACCGAGCTTCTGAAAAAATAAATCAGAGGAAGGTTTAATAACAGCCTTGAAATACCAATAAATAAATTGGGGGGACAAAAAGTTGCCATTCTCCTGTGCTGGGTTACTTTAAAGTTTTAAATGAGAAAAATATAGGAAGGTACCAGGTCATCACTTGCAGACTTTCTAAAGGAAAAATAAAAAGTAAAAAACAAACAGGAATTGGTTGTGCAATTCTTGGACCCCTTTAACCAGACTGAAGTGTTTGTAAGAACTTTCCCTCCAAGAGAACTGTTGGTACACTGTGATCCCAGTCTCTCCAAGACGGGTGCTCTTTCCTTTATGGGATTATAGGAGGAGTTTCCAGGGGACTGGTCAGAGGGCGTGTAGGCTGAAGACAGGGAGAGCCTGGGGCTGGTCCTTGGGGAGATGTGGAGGACAGGAAAGGGCTGTGAATGGCTTTGACTTGGTAGTGTGATCCTGAGCTGGGAAGCGCCTGTACATCTGATTGCTCATGACAAAAGACACGTGAATGTTTCCCAGGGACTAGCCGTGGCCATGCCTGAGAGGAGGAATGCACCGCAGTCTTTTCAAATCATGCACAAGAGGACGCTCCGAGAGAGTAAGATTCCAAACACAGGCCCACAAGGGGAAGGCTGCCAGAGTGGTTGCAAGAGGGAGGTCCCCAGGGACGGGAACCTTGGAAAAGGTGAGTCTCAATCATCTGTGAGTGCCAGAAAGCACAAGGCCAGTGACCAAAGAAGGATTGTTCTACCACCTTCTTGGCTTATCTTCCTCCTTTGTCACATAGCTGGGGTTGGCACGAGTGGCTCGGAGTCGGGGAGAATGTGGTCGAGGAAGTACACAGAAGCAGCCCACGCCCCCCTGACTCCCCAGGCAGGCAGCCTCCAACCACAAGCCTCAAGGAGAAATAGGGGAGCAGCATTCTGGTCTTCAACTAAAAATCGAAGAGTTGATTTTCATCTTTGACTGAATATGTCCTCTTTACTGATTAGAGACTTCAGGATGGCTTGTTATCCCAGAATGAGCAGAAAAGCCATGAGGCCTGCAAGTTTTCATCAAGTAGCAGGGAAATACATTTTAAAGGGGATAAAATTAAAGAAGACAGAAATTTTTAAAAGAGAGACAATAAATAAAGTTAAGTTTTGGTTCTCTTCCAGGGGTCATATATTCAGTACCCTGTCAGGGTTATGTTCATAAAAGCGACAGCTGAATTTAAAGTGAAATCAGGGATAGAGAGGCTGGCTGGACAGCATGGAGAACTGCCCGCTCTAAAAGTTCAAGCACCGAACTTGCTTACTATAGGAGATGGTGGTACCTTTTTTTTTTTTTTGAGGTAGAACTTTACCAATACAATTTTTTTCTCTTTCTTTCTTTTTTAAAACAATTTTTTCAATATGGAAGGTTTTAAAAAGTTGATCTAAGAAAAATATAAAGTGCAACTTAAACAAGTAAAATAAAAATTTGACCCAATTTTTGAGGATGGGACGTAAATGAAGTTTGGAAACAGGGTTTGTAGAAAAGTCTGAAAGCAAAATGCTGTGGAGTGCTATTCCAAGTCACCATTCACAGCAAGTCTATGGAATTGTTCAGAGTTAAAATTTTCTCATGATTAGTCCACAATAATACATAGATTTATGACATTTTTCTAAACGATAGTTCCAATCAATTGGGTCTAATGACAGAGTCAGAAATAAATGCAGGAAGCAAGAATGTAGAACTAAGAAAAATAAAGGCTCCCAAAATCAAAGTCTTAAAATAAAAAGAGACAAGTGAAAGAACAGAAGGAAGAAAGGAAGGAAGGGAGGGAGGAAGGAAATGAAGAGAGGGAAGAATGGTGATCCCACACAGTAAAACACAGACCCTGAGCACTCTGGGTCTTAATTTCATTTTGATGGTTCTAGTAGCTCATAAGGCACTTCTATTTGCACACATGGTTTAAAATATTAATTAAGATTTTCTAACTCCACAACTCTGGGCCTATAACATACAGGCATTATTCAGTTTCTCCTGTTACACATACAGTGAGTTTATTTTGCTAATTTAAATATTAAAGCTTTCTTTAATTGTAGTCTTCCATTAGTTCTTTGCAGTTGCTAGAACTGCGTGCTTTATGGCTCAAGGGAAAAACTTGTACTGTTTGAGTCCCTGTTAAAAGTAAACCATGGGCTTCCGCTTTCAGGAAAACAGAGTACACACACCTCTCCCTGTTTCTCCCAGTAATCCAGCTAAAAATCTGGCCATTATCTATAAGGTAAATATAAAAAGACTCTGAAAGGTGAAGACAGAGGACAAACCCGCTGAGGAGTTTAGCACCGCAGAAATAATACACTGCTGAGTTCCCTGTTTTTTTGTTTTGGGTTTTTTTTTGGGGGGGTTGTTTGTTTGTTTGTTTGTTTTGCCTCTTATATCCTAGAACCAAAAACGCTGGCAACTGGCAACATCAATAGCACAGAGAAACCAACAAAAAAGTCCCAACAAAAGTTGGCTCTCTGTAACCAGCGGACCAAGAATGGGGCAACGTAGCAAAACAGAAAACTTTTAGACAGTAACTGCTCTACTATGGCCAAAAACCACAGGAAAAAAAAGTTATGGCCGTACTACTCCCACCCACAATAGTCTAAGCTGAACGGAGAGCTTAGATGTCACCGACCTGTAATAAGATGCCCCAACCCCTGTGCCAGAGTGGTGCCCAAGAAAGCCCAATAGGGAGTCAGGATTTTCACCAGTGCCCAGAGGTAATGAGGCCTCCCGTGGTGTCAGGAGAGGCTACATGAAGAACCGTAAGGAGGTTCTCCCACACCTCCCAGCCAGGAATCAGTGGAGGCCTAGTGGTGAGTATACTGTATTTTGCCGTATATAATGAGCACTTTTTTGACCCAATTTTTGAGGGAAAAATAAGGATGCACAGTATACATGGGTGTAATGATTACATACCATGGGTATAATAATGGGTATAATAATCCTGTGTATAATGTGCACAAAACTGGGTGTGCATTACACAGGACAAAATATAGTAATTCCCACCTCTGCCAGCAGTAGTGGGGAGCACCCTCATCTAGGGTGTCAATAGAGGCCAGGAGGGGAAGCCGGATATCTACTCCCACCTGGTAATAAGGCAATGCTCCCTCTTCCCCTGCTAGAGTGGTATCATAGGCAGATAAAAATAGAGGTTTAAGTAAGATCCACAGTCCCATAGCACAATACCCTCTTTGTAATCAAGAAGATCAGGAAGCAGGAGATTTCAAATTGAGTGATAAAAGACGATCAATAGATGCCAACACTGAGATGACAGAGATGTTACACCTCTTAAAGGAGCCATCATAAAAATGCTTCAATGAGCAATTATGAACATGCTTTAAAGAATAAAACTAGAGCCCTGGCCAGGTGGCTTAGTTGGTTGGAACACCCTACCACACACTAAAATATTGCAGGTTCAATCCTCAGTCAAGCACATACCTAGGTTGCAGGTTTGATGACTGGTTGGGGCGTGTACGGGAGGCAACTGACTGATGTTTCCCTCACATCGATGTTTCTCTCTCGCAAACCAATAAACATATCCTTAGGTGAGGATTAAAAACAATAATGATAAAAATTAAAAATAGAAAGAAAAAATGAAAAACCAAATGGAAATTCAGAAATGAAATATACAGTAGCTAACAACAACAATCAAACCCAACGGATAGGCTCAACAGTAGAATGGAACAGACAGGGGAAAGAATCAGTAAACATAAAGATCAATCTGAACAACACAGAGGAAAAAAATCTAAAAAAAAAACACACAAAAAACAGAGACTCAAGCACTTATAAATATATAAATAAAGATTTAGTATTCCTGTCATTAATGTTCCAGAAGGAGAAGAGAAAGAGGGTAAGGTTGAAAAAGATTTTTTAAAAAAAAGTGAAAGCATCTCAAATTTGATAAAAGACAGAAATCTATAGATTCAAGAAGCTGAGTGAACCTCCACTAGAATTATCAAAGAACTCTACAGTAGACGCATTGTAGCCAAGCTTTGGGAAAGAAAGCAAAGAAAAAACATTGAAAACAGCACCTTCCCTATGAGAAAACAACTTCAATGACAGCAGATTTCTCATCAGAAACCATGGAAATCAGAAAAAATAAAGGGGGACATGATAAAAGAAGAAATCTTGGTGCTTTAGGAAGGAAGAAAGTAAAGATAACCAAAAATATAGGTATATATGATAGACTTTCCTTTTCCTGAGTTTCACAGTTGAAGCAAGCAAGATAACACTCTCTGATGTGGTTCTAAATGTATATAAAGGTAACACTTAAGATAAATATATTATAAAGGTAGCTAAGTAAAGGGACATAAAGAAGTGTAACATTTCTATACTTTACTCAAACTGTTATCAAAAACATAAATGTTGGTGAGGATGCAGAGAAAAGGAAACACGTATGCACTGTTGGTGGGAATGTAAATTGTTAGGTACAGACACTATTATAAACAGCATGGAGGTTCCTCAAAAAATCAAAAATAAAACTGTGCAATCCAGCAATCCCACTTCTGAGTATTTGAGTCTGTCTGGGAAAGTGTCCAGCTATTGTTAATATAATGAGAATGGTTTGAGAGACATCGATGGAACCTGGCAGCCAAGGAGAGTGAACTGGAATGCACATGCCTGAGCAATGATGATTTCACTGTAGTAGTGAGTAGGGGTGGTAGATGGTGCTGAGTGAGCATGTGTACTGTGTGGCCGTCACATTCAAAATGACTGAATGAGTAGACCAATGAATCTGCATCAAATTTTTCATTAAGCTTGAACATCCCTCTGTATAAACTATTCAAACGATTCAGAGGGCTGCAGTTATGGGCAATTGGTGATTGGCAGCTTCATCACGACAATGCAACTGCTCATGCATCACGTCTTGTGCAGAGTTTTTTGGTGAAATATCAAATCACTCAGGTGATTCAGCCCCTCTACAGCCCAGATTTGGTGCCCTACAACTTCTGGCTTTTCCCAAAACTAAAATCACCTTTGGAAGGGAAGAGATTTCAGACCTTTGATGAGATTCAGGAAAATACGACGGGGCAGCTGATGGCGACTGGGAGAACTGTGTGAGGTCCCAAGGTGCCTACTTTGAGTGGGACTGAGGCATCATTGTCCTCTGTACAATGCTCCTTGTATCTTGTATCTTCTTCAATAAATGTCCCTATTTTTCATATGCCATGGCTGGATACCTTCTAGACAGATCTCGTATATCTAACAAAAGCAAATGAAAGTACTATGTCAAGGAGATATCTGCACCCCAGTGTTCACTACAGCATTACTCATAGTAGATAAGACATAGAAACAGCCTAAGCATCCTTTGATAGATGAATAGAGAAAGGAAACATGGTATATGAACTATGGAATATTATTTATCCATAAAAAGAAAGGAATTGTTCCATTTGCAACAAAATGGATGAACTTTGAAGGCATTAACTAAGTGAAATAAGTTCAGAAAAAGACAAGTACTGTGTGGTCTCATGTATGTGTAGAGTCTAAAAGAGGATGAATGGATAGAAAAAGTGGAATGATGGTTGCTAGAAACTGGTACATGGAGAAAATAGGAAGATGTTGATCAAAGTGTATAAACTTCCAGCTATAAGGTAAGAATGAGTTCTGGGGACCTAATATGGAGCTTGGCAAGTATAGTTAATAATACTGCATTAGGTACTTGAAAGTTGCCAAGAGGCTGTTTTCACCACAAACAAAAATATGTAATTATGTGAGGTGATGGATGTATTAACCAATCTTATTGTGGTAACCATGTATCTCAAACCATTACATTGTGCACCTTAAATTTACACACTGCTATATGTCAATTATATCTCAATAAAGTCAGAAAAATTCTCAAAGCTATAGCATAATACCATTTACAAACACAAAAAATGTACAATACTTAGGTTGAATCTAACAAAACATGTGCAAGATTTGCATGCTGAAGACTAAAAAATGCTGATGAAAAAATCAAATAGAATTTTAATAAATGGAGAGACACTCAATACCAGGGAATAGAAAACTCAATATGGTCAAGATATAAAACTTCCCCAATTTTATATAAGTCTAATGCAATGACTATCAAAATCCCAGCAATAATTTTTATAAATATAGATGACACTATTCAAAAATTTGTATGGTGAGGCAAAGAAAGTAGAATAGCTAAAACAATTTTGAAAAAGAGTAATATAATAGGAGAAATAGGCCTGCCTACAATGAGAACTGAGTGGTACTGCAATAGAACTAACCACGCAAATGAATGAACAGAACAGAGAACCCAGAAATATGGCCAATTGATTTTTGACAACAGTGCAAAATCAATCCAATGGAAGAAGAATAGTCTTTTCAACAAACAGTGCGAGAGCAATTGGACATCCATAGGGGAAAAGAATAATGAGCCTCAACCAAAGTTTCAAACTGCTTATAAAAATCAATTATTTAAAACGGAGCCATGAACATAAATGTAAAAAAATATTATTAGGAGTTCTGGTCAAGATGGTGGAGTTCGTAAATGCTGTGTGCATCTCTTCCCATGACCAATTCAAAATTACAACTAAATTATAGAACAATAAACCTGGAGACCCATCTGAGGAGTGGCTGAACAGAAGTTCAGCCACATTAAGACTGGTAGGAGGGGAGGAAATGAAAGACGGGATGGCACCACACCCACATGTAGTGGTTGAGAATCAGCTGTGGAGGTGCCCCCTGAGAAGGGAGGGGTCCCAGCCCCACACCAAGCTCCCCAGCTTGGAGTACTAGTGCCAGGAAGAGGAGCCCACACAACATCTAGCTGTGAAAATCAGCAGGGATTCCAACCATCTGTCTGGGTGAGTCAGAAGGCTGTTGGAAAACCAGGCATCCTCTTAAAGGGGCTGTGACAGAATTGCTCACTTACAGACACTTACCCTGGGCTCTGGCAGAGGGACAGAAGCTCAGGAAGCTCCAGAGACATATATGGAGAAACCGAGTTGTGGGCTTCAGGGTAAGGACTGGAGGGACAACTGCCATTGCCCCCGTATTGAGTCCTCCTCCCACTTAGCTGACAGGTAAGCCCCATCTTTCCTGTGTTGAGCCCTCCCACTGCATGACCAAATCTAAATCTTTATTAGCCTGGTAAACTCCACCTGTTTCACCCCGATGACTCCCTGAGACCCTGCCCCACCCAACTCTCACACTGCCAGAGGCTCTTTCAGGGGCTGAGCATTATGGGAAGCCAACCAGCAGCAGCAGGCTTCAGGTTGCCCTGTGCATTTTGCTGAGCTGCCCCAGGCCCTGTGCTGCTCACAACATGGCCTCTCCCATACTTACCCAGGTAGCACAGGCATCTACCAAGTATGGATTGCTTTGTAGTTCCTACTGGGTAGCTTCCAGCTGGGCACAGGCAGCAGTTGACCTTGGCCTGCACAGGAACTTCTCTCAAGAGGCCCCGAAACCAACATACCAGATGGTCAGCTTCAGACAAACGATAGACCACCACCCAAATATCTCCAAAAGTGGCACAACCAAAGGGTGGTCTTGGCAGGTACCAGAGCCTACTGAGGCAAATCCCACCCCATGGGGTCAGCCCCTGCACAGCAGCCCATATACTGTGGTCCTGGACAATCTTGGCAGCCAATCAGCCCAAGGGTCAAGCTCAACCACAATGAAGACTCACAATAGGAAAGTACACACAACCCACACAAGGAACACACCTTGGGTACCTGGCTTAGGTGATCAGGGAGGTTGTGCCACTGGGCCCCATAGGAAACCTACTACATAAAGTCACCCTGCCAAGACTGGAAAATGTAGCAGTTATACCTAATATGTGTAAATAAACACAGAAAGGCAGCCCAAATGAGAGACAATGAAACATGTCCCAAATGAAAGAACAGGACAAAACTCCAGGAAAAGATCTTAGTGAAATGGAGGCAAGTGATCTACCAGATACAGAGTTCAAAACACTAGTTATAAGGATGCTCAAGGAACTTAGGAGAACTTCAACAAAGAGCATTTAAGCGCAAAAAAGGACATAGAAAACATAAAAAAGAACCAACTAGAAATGAAGAATACAATAACTGAAATGAAGAACACACTAAAGGAATCAACAGCAGGCTAGATGAAACAGAGGAATGAATCAGTGATTTGGAAAAGGAGGTAGCAAAAAACACCAATCAGAACAGAAAAAAGAAAAAAGGATTTTAAAAATGAGGATAGTCTGTTTAAGGGACCTCTGGGGCAACATCAAGCATAAAAATATTTGTATGATAGGGGAACAAGAAGGAAAAGAGAGGACACATGGATCGTGAAACTATTTGAAGAAATAATGAATGAAAACGTTCCTAACATGGTGAAGGAAATAAACATAGAGTCCAGGAAGCGCAGAGAGTCCCAAACAAGATGAACCCAAAGAAGCCCACACCAAGACACATTAATTAAAATGCCATACATACCTAGCTTTAATAGAGATTACCTCTGGGGAGGTAGATGAGGTGCCCTGAGTTTGAGGTGAGGCTGAAGAGAGGACTCTTTCCATTTTATTCCCTTATGAATCACGTGAACATAAATTTCTTAACATGTGCATGTGTTACTTTTATAATAAAAAGAAACAGGTTAATAAATTTTTTAAAATCAAGCCACATTCACTTATTATTACTTTAAAAGGGGTTTTTTTCCTGCACTTCTTATTAAAAAAAGGTTCATGGCAGAAACAGCCCAGGTATTTAGGAAATATATTAACTTCAGCCCTTTACAGAAGGAAAAATGGTTAACTTAGTCTTTCTAAAGAGAAACTCTCCAAATCTTTAACTCACAAGGTCCACACATTATGAAATATAATTTTCTCCTACAAAGTGCTTCTCAGATATTTCAACACAATCTCTGACACAAAGAGTCAAAGGTAATTTAATATCTGTCAGGGTCCTTCCTCTTGTTCATTAACAGCAGTTGGAATATGTAATCAGCACACTTAGATTCCCACATATTGAAGTGCCAACAAACCGGGTGCCCCGTTATCCATGAACAAATCCTACCTACCCCTTGAGAATAGCCTCGCAAAGGGACAGGAAAGGAAACTGGTGTGGTCATCCTCGTCCCAAGTGACCAGAGGACCCTGACTCTTCTCCTCTTAAGAGAACTGTTTCTGCCCCCTACTAGGCCACTGCCTTTTAAGTGTAGGTGACATGGTAAAACTTACAACTTTATTTACCAATAGAAGTCACATATTAATTCCTTACACATTAGGCCACTAAGTACAGCTTTCTGTCCTCCTTTTGCACTTGACTTACAGCTTTGGGACAAGGAATGAGGGTAGAGTTCGACTCATTGTTCAATGTTCATGGCAACATTTTGGGAATTCCGCATCTTCTGAATATTTGTAGGAAAGCTGAAGTGAGGTTATTGGGAAGCTCAAGAATATATCTTTTTTAATTGATTTTATTTTTTAGAGAGAGAAGAGAAGGGGGGTGAGAGAGAGAGGGAGAGAGAAAAATAAAATCTTTTTAAAAAGAATATTTCCTGATTATTTTATTCCAAGGAACTCCAAATCCTAATTACACTTACTAGTTACTGAATATCTACATGCTAGGCACTGTACTAGTTCCTAATTCTCCCCAAACCACATAAGGTAAGAGTCATGTGAGCTTTAGAAACCAAGGCTCAGAAAGATGAAATAACTTAACAAGATCATGTAGGTGGTGAGACCATGTCCGGGTTTGAACCCAGGCCAATCTGATGCCAGAGTCCATGTTATTTGTATTCTTCAATGCCACCACTCGCACGAGTGCCTCCAATGTTACAAATGCAGTAGGGCCTGGGGAGGTTTGCTATTATATCACTAATATGCCACCAATATCCTTCAGTCTTTTCTTACCTAGGAATGTAACCAGCTCAGATTGCAACTTCTTCAAAGTGAAAAACTCTGATTCCTGTTTTTCTCCATTTTGATGCACCTCCTTTGACTATACCCATAGAAAAACACACTTTCCCAGAATCATAGAATATTAGAGCTGGAAAATCCCTTAGAAATCATCAGCTCCTTAACAGAAACAGGCCTGGTGGGAAAACTTTAAAACTAATACAATGTTTACCTTACAAGGTTTTGGTAGGAAACTCAAGTCAGGGAGGTAACTAGTGTCCTCAAGATGAGGTGGCTAGCTAATGGCAAACGAGATGCAGGCACAGACACAGCGAGCCCAACACCAAGTGAGGTTATAACGGAATGAAACTCCTTCACAGAAAGAGAACTTTAACTACTAGGCCCTTCCTCATACCTCTCTCTCTATGGTGTATCTTATTTAATTTGAATGTCGAAGGTAAATATTTTGTTATTCATGCTTTACAATTAGTAAACAATTTTTTTATGCATCACCTTACTTGTTACAGTAGACACTGCTATTCGCTAAAGGAAATGGTATTTTCTTTTGCACATGAGCCAACCGTGGTTAGTGAGATTAAGCAATTTGCTTGAGGTAAGAACTACCAAATGGGAGAAACAATACCCGAAGTTAGTAGTCATTTTTGAGATTGCTTTTAATATCCCCTTTATTCCTATTATTTGATTATGAAAACTTAGATATATAAAATTAACATTTTTCTTATTATAAAAGTAATAAATGTTTATGGAGAAAATTTAGAAAATACCAGGCAAAATACAAATCACATCTCGCCTCATAACCTGAAGATATCCACTGTTACAATTTTGTATAAATCTCTCCAGTCATTTATCCTTGTTTATGCATGCCGAAACAAAACCAAGGAAAGACAAAATGGGATCATGGCATCTGTCCTGTTTTGAGATCTTTCCCCCCTTTTAACATTAGATAGTAAACATTTTCCCATGTACTTCAATGTCTTCTACATCATTTCAAAAGGACCATCACATTCTATTGCCTGAACACATCATACTTTATCTGGACAATCCCCTATTGTAAAAAAAAAAAAAAAAAAAAAATAGGTTGTTTGCGGTTTAGGGAGGGTTGGGTTTTTTTTTCCCAGTTATAAGCAGTGCTGTGGTTAATATCTTTGTAGCTAAAGCTTTGCACATATCCGTGGCAGTTTTCTCTGAATAAATTTCTCAAACTGGAATTTTGTTGTGAAAGGGCTTACAAAATATTAAAACTTTAAAGATGAATCTCAATAGTCCAAATTAAGCTCATGTGACATGGGATTTGCTTTAGCAAATTTTTATGGTACATCTGAGCTCTCGCTAGTTGCAGTGCCTATTGATTTTAATGCTAATTTCCTGAGCAAACATTTCTGAGAAAACATTCAGAGGACTGTTTCTATCATTTTACTCTTTAGTGAGTAAAAGTTCAAACTGCAGAAGAAGAAAATCAGAACTGATGTACACAAAGCTACAGCGTAAGATATACTATCACTGATAGACCCTAGGCGCCCCTATCCCTACCTCTAGCGCTCACTTACCCCTTGGTGGGATCCCCTCCCCTCAAGTGTAGGCCTGACTTGGGACCCACTCTTAACAATGGAATATGGCAAAGGTGATGGGACGTCATGCATGTGATTAAATTAGGTGATACAAGTCTCTTCTGTGGGGTTAATGAATTAAGTGGCCATGTTGGAGAAGCCCACTTAGGCAACTGTAGGGCCCAGAGATGGGCCCTTTGTAAACTGTGTGAAGCAACTGCAGGCAACTGTAGGGCCCAGAGATGACCTCTAGTGACCATGAACCAAAAGCTGGGCCATCCCCGGTACAGCCGTGAGGAAGTGGGTTCTGCCAAGAGCCTGACTGAGCTTTGGGGTGGGTTTTCCCCAGCGAGAGTCTCTAGATGAAAATGTAGCTGGGCTGACTGCTTGCCTGAAGCTTCATGAGGCCCTGACCAAGAACTCAGTTAGTCCGGGCTCCCGACCCATAGGGACTGGCAACAAGAAACATGTATTGCTTTATATCACTAAATTTGTGGTTATTTGTTATGCAGCAACAGATAACTGATACACAGACCTCTCCTGAAACCAGTGAGTGTGTATCACTTTGCCTTGTACCCTCCAGGCCTTTCTTGGCCTGGCCTTGAATCCCCTCCACAGTAGCCCTCCTTCTACAAAGTGCAATATTAGTAGGGAAATATAATAAGGCAAAATGTTATAACATTTTTATATGTTATAGCTGGCTGCATTACCCAAAGGTGTCAGCGTGAGAACTGTATCAGCCCGCTCGGGGTCTGTTTACCTTCAGATCCGCTCCCTCCTGCCCAGGCTCTTCTCCCTGTTGGAGGGGTTGACCCTGCAGGAAGCATGTTCCAGGCTCCAGCCCATGGTGCCCTGTAGCTGGGAGAGGCCCACCGGGGCTGTGGCCCAGGCTGGAAGGTGGGACTGAAGACTCTGTGCGTGTGCCATGGCTGTGTCTCCTTGGTGGCCCCGCTCCCCAGGACGGGCCCTCTCTGGCTCAACCCGCCGTCAGTCCGGTTGCCTCTGCTCTCAGGCAACTGGGAACTGTCACCTCTTGTCTTTGTCCTTCCAGCCTATGGTTGGGAGTAGCCATATCTGTTGCTATTTTCTGGTGTCTCCTCACTTCTATCTGGCTTCTTAGGCACTCCAGCATCTGTGGAACCATTTCTCTGCATTCAATTCCCTTTGCTGCGAACACTTCTTGAAGTGATTTCGATTTTCTGTGGAGATTCTGGTGATGCTCAGCTCCCATGCCTGAGCCTCCACCTCATTCCGCTCTGTCCCAGGACATGCCGCATCAAGCGATGGGCCTGTGCCATGCTCTGGCAATGCTTTCTCAGCAGGTACCCCTGCCAGGTGTTGGGGAAACAATGGTGAGTGGAACAGGTCACCTGTCCTTGAGTGTGCACAATCCCGGGGCAGGGATCAGTCATGTAAACAAATTGTTAGCTTAATGTGCTAAATACTACAAAAGAGGTATATTCCACATAGGGTGAAAGCAGAGAGTAGGGTGGCAGAGGTGGTGGTTGGGAAGGAGGAGGAAGGGTGTGTGTTTCAGAGGGAACAGCGTATACAAAGGCATGGAGGCCTGAAAGAACGTAGTCAGCTCCGTTATGAGTGAGGGTAGCCGTGGAATCTTGCTATCAGGTTTGTTTTTACTCGGTGACTAATTCTCCATCTCAAAAAGATCATGTAGGATTCTACCAATCTACAAATACAGGCCAGGACATTTTTTTAGCTCCGACTGAAGGGAATAATCTTACTTTGCCAGTCCATCACACTTCTGTCGTACTTCCTAGGCTTCCTCCTAGAATATTTTTCAGGACTAAAGCTTCATTGGGTGACAGTGCCTCCAGCACTCAGCAGCCTCCCAGAGACAGGTCTCTGAAGGCTGCAAGGGCAGGCAGCAGGAGGTGGTAGAAATAGAAGGCAAAGAGCATGGCCAAGTGGAGGGTTAGCAAGTCAGCCAGGCCCACCACTTAAAACTGTGTGATTCGGGGCAAATTTCTTTACCTCTCTGAGCCTCCTTCTGTATGGGTTTAATCTATACAGGGGAGTAGGGGAGTCATCTACTAAAGCGTATTTTTTACCGCTTCCTATGAACTAGACACTGTGCTAGAGTTTATTATTTATCATCGAATTTAATTCTCAAATAATTCTATGAATGAGGTACTATTTTGAGCTCTAGTTTGTAGACTGAAAAACACTAAGGCTCAGAAATGTTAAGTAATTTTTTCAAAGTTACACAGGGGCCTGTGGGTAGAAACTTGAGAGCCCACATCCCTAACCTTTGAAGTACTCGAATACCACCCTGTGGCAAAGTATAGGCCCTGATCTCAAGTTTGAATTAGAGTCTCAGTGAACGTATGGACCCTCCCTTCCCACCCTCAGAGACAGGCAGCTGGGTCACGCTCAGGCCTGCTAGCACTGCCCACAGGTACCAGAAACAAAATGGGAACAAGAGCAAGTCGCCAACCATGTTACTTGCCAAGTAGTCCTCGGCTTTGGGGATGAATGTTTTAGGGCATGAGGTGAGCACCCAAACTTCCAAAGCGAAAAGAAAGCCAAAGAATCCCATTTCCTAAGCAAGTGGACACTGCCATCAAAGGCAAGGAGGGGAAAGAAAATGGTAATCGGAGGGCAGCATTATGGAGGAAGATAGTGTTAGGTATGTTTTATTGATGTCAGAACTGAAGCTGAATTCAGTTGTTCACGTCACTGAAAGTATCAAAAGCCGAGGCTTGAACCTGAGGCCGGAGTCCCACAGGGACCCTCTGCAGAGGGTGTCAGGATCGCCTCCCCTTCCTGCGCTCCCTGAACTCCACGAACGAGAGCCGGGCTCCGCGGTGCAGCCTGAGGGGCAGGCAGAAGCTTGGTAGAGCCTCAGACAAATATCCTCAACTTCGAACCCTTCCCTCGGGTGTGGTGCTTGGGTAGCCCTTTCTTTCCTGCCCTGGGGTTTAGCTCTCCCAGCAAGTGTGTCAGGACACCGAGCCAGCTGCACTAGGATATTTCCGCGCTAACATCAAAAAGTTGAGGGCTGGGCCTGTCTGCACAAGTGCTGGCCGGCTGAATGTGTACACGTGTCACACACACACAGAGCTACACTCCACTCATGCCACATACACTCATACATCCCTCACATAACACACATATGACACACGAACACCGGACACACTCATACATCCCACACGTAACACACACATGCCCACATGCCATGCACATTGTATACCCCCCACATGCATATACATCTCACTTGTAGCACATGCCACACATGCATGCATGGTAACATGGATGCAACACACACTATAGTACATTCATAACACACCTCATACCCTTACATCACACATGCTCATACACCACATCCATATGTGCTTCACACACATATATGTACCACACATGTCATACCCCACATACCACATCACACACATCAGATATAAACGTGTACATACCACACACACTACAGGACACGTACCACACCTCACACTCTTGTATTGTACATAAACACATACCACATATATATGCACCACACACACACCACAGATACACACATCAACCAAACCACATAGACACAACACTACATGCATATATCACACACACATAACACACAAATCATACATGTATACATACCCCTTTACCACATGCCATATGCACCATACACGGACCATACGCATGCACACACACACAGTTCTGAGTTCACACACATCTAGGCTGCGGCCCCAGCTCCGTAATAACCAGTCATTCTGAGGAAAAGCCACAGACAGCCCCCCCGGCGTTCTTTTTCTCTTCCTGGCATCATTATAGCCTTGTTGGTGGATAAATTAATTACAGAGTCGGAGAAGTAGAAATCCAACTCCCACCCACCCTCCCCCTGAAGTATCAACATTGTGGATCTATTTATGAACTTCAAAATCCAAGGTGTGACACACTTTGTCACTGTGCAGCCGGCGCTCTGGCAGGGAGCCGGATTCTGCCTCTTTTATGTGGTGAAAAGTTATGCCTCTCTGCTCTGCCCTCCTCTCCTGCGTTCACCTGGAGTGTGTCACTGTGGAGGGAACCAACGCGTGTGTAATGCCTGAGTCTGGAACGTGCTCAGCCATGGGGCTGTTGGGGAGCCCGGAGGGGGGGGTGTACATGGAGTCCATGCAGAGCTGACAGAGAAGGATTCTTTCCGTGGACTTAATTTACTGTTTGGTCAGATGGGGGTATTTTGCCTGTTCAGGAACCAAAGGACAAGGCATTATTGTAACCATGTCGTTCAGGCTTTATTGGTTACTTTTAGGATTGTTTAATTTTTGCAGTGATGTGGACCGGGAAGGCTACTCCTGACCGCGGAGGTGTCTTGTCTGATTGATGTCCTCTACACATTCATGAGATGGGCCTTATTCAACGTTGGGGACTTCTTCCTCCACAGGCCTGCTGCCTCATTGGAAGGCCCTGTATAAACTGTGTAAACCCGTACCCGACTAAGCCTACCTGTCCCAAGAGCAGATTAGAGGTGAATGTGGTAGGTGGGACAAACGTGCTGTCCTCCGTGGCCAGCCAGTGAGATGCTGTGAGAGGTCCCAGACAAAGGCCTCTGCTGGGTGTGCCTGACACCGACAGGGCATCTGTGTCACGGTTTTCTTGGGCACCATCCCTGTGCTCTCTGGACCAACACTTCTCCCAGAGCCCTTCCAAGCTTCCCTGGGTCTGGCTGCCCTGCAGAATCCAGGAGACGGCTCTGTAGGGTACGTGCTGCCAAATGGGAGGCGAGATGTGGAGCCAAAGTGGAGCATCGAGCTGAATGGTATAACTATGTGTTATGTTAGGTTCAGCACTTCAAAGGCTCGGAGCTTTCATTAGGGGCCAAGTCATGACACCATCGTGATCTAGATAATGCTGAAAGCAGCAGCTCCTACATTCGCCACACGTGGGAAGTGGGTGGTCATGGCAACCTTTGGGCTGTTGAAGGAAGTCTGAGGTGGTGAAAGGGGAGATTCAGGGCAGGGAACAGGCAGCAGCATTTTTGGCAGGTGAAGAGCATCGGAGAGCAGTGTTTGACATGTCCTTAGGGCCCTGGGTCTGTGACTTTCCCTCCCCAGAGATGGTGGTCCCTCCTTCAAAAGCCATTTTCATTTCATTTCAATCCATATTTCCTCCTGGGCCGCCTCTGTAGCAGCAATATAAGGTTTCAGTGTAATTGCCAGCTACTTGAGATGTGTCCATCTTGAACACAGGGATGGGGAGGCGGCAGCCAGATGAGTGTTCCAGCATGAAGCCGGCCAGATGGCTCTTAAATGTCTTGTGAGGGAGCTCGGCCAGAAACCCCGGAGGAGAAGCTTCCTACAGTGTGGCCCGGTCTGTGGTCACATCTCTGAATGTAGCCTCCCAAGAATTGTAGGGTGGGCTGAATAATCCTGCTTCCTGAGGGCGTGTATGTACCACGCAGCCCCTGATTTCAAGGAAAAACTCAGGAAATACGTGGTCCAAGGAGAAAGGAGCCTCAGTAGGGTTTTTGTTGTTGTTATTTTGCAAGGATCTCGAAGTGAATGCCCACAAACTGCCCATGGGATGAATAGCAGCATTCATTTGCCAGGGCAGTGAGGCCAGAGCCGGGGCTGCTGGGAGATCCTGCCCTCCTTCAGCCTCCAGCTACCTGCGACTCCACTGTGACTTTGCCCCAGCACAGGCGGCCTGGGTGGCGCAAGCTGGAAGGGACCAGCAGAGGCAGGGAGCGTCTCCCCTTTGATCCTTGCTCTGATACTGTCTGCTTTTGGCCTTGGGCCATTTGCTTGGCTACTTCACCTCAGTTTCTCTGTCTATAAAATGGGCATAATTGTGTTTACTTACTTACCTCATGAGTATGATGGGAATTAATTACTGTTTAGAAAGTGCTTTGAAGATGAAAAGTGTGAGTGGCATCATCGTTATTACGAAATAGCATCCACTGCTGCCAGCCAGGCTCTGACAGATTCCAGACAGCTTTTCAGCATGGCTTCCAAAAGAGACCCTCATAGCCGCCCCCTGCACTCCTGTGTCCACACATACACAGCGGAATATCTGGAGGCGGGGAACAAAAGAAACCATTTTCATCTAGAAAAGGGTTCTTTCTATTTCTGGGGCAACAGCAGTCAGGGGACCTGGTGGGGAGGAGGGGCAGTGACCAGTAGCCCAATATACCACGTGGCCTTTCCTCAGGAGCCATGGAGAATAATACTCTCAGGATCTCAAAGTCCCCTAAAAATATATCAGATCATCCCCCTTCAACAATGAGTGTGATCTGACTTTTGGAATATTTCGAGGCAGAAAGTGAGGTTTTCTCAAACTGCCTTTTATTTGGATTCTGGTTTTGTCCCTCACTGATTGTGAGAATCTGTTTTGCTTCCCCGTATCTGTATCCGGTTAAACAACAGTGTGTGTAGCAGGTTGTGCTCGTTACTGGGGCTAAGTGTGGTGGGACGCCTCAGGCAAGATTGCCACAGAGAGAAGCTCCTGAATTCAGAGATGTAGCAACCGAACAGCATGGTGGATTTCTTCAAATGTTCTAAGTCTCTACGTTTACAAAATATATGTAAATCAAACCTTGCTATGAAAGAAAAATAGGCAACATCCCAAATTGCAGAAGATACCATTTATGATTATGATGTTTGTTTATATAATAATCTAAGTACCTCTTTTCCTAGTAGAATAATTATATCTAGGAAGCCAGGAGTTACCTGTGTGAATTACCCTGAAGGGCAGGAACACCAAGGGAGGAACAAGCCAACTCCAATCATTTGCATACAACTCAGATCAGTTGTATGCAAAGTCTTCCCATGTCATGGCTGATTGTGTTCTTGAAACTGGGGTTGAAAACGCTGGAAGTCAAATGGGATTTTTAAATGGAAACCACTGTGTAATGGTTAGTTATGTCCCTGTTTACAGGTGTAATGGCCAATTTGGCTTCTTTATCACAAAAGTAATTCATGCTCATCATTTTTAAAATTAAATAAGAAAAAAAGATACTTCACAATTAAAGTATCCATAGTCCTGCTGTCCATAGGGAACCACTATTTATGTCTCAGTACCTCTACTCTTCCAAAACAAACAAACAAACTGAATGTAAGGTTTTGTACACTCATTATAATATTTTCCCACATCAATAAAATAAATTTATTTTAGTATGGGTTGATGTGTTTACAAATAAGTGTAGAACATGTAGCTTACTGGCTATATACGAGGTCTGTCCAAAAAAATGTCCAGCCATTGTTAATACAACGGAAACAGTTTGCGCAGCATCAGTGTAACCTGGCAGGCAACAAGATTGACTGGAATGTGCACACGTGAACAATGACGACTTCACTGTACTAGTCAGTGGGGTTGGCAGATGCCATTGACTGAGTTGGGTACTGTGTGGCCATCACATTCAAAATGACTGAGGGAGTAGAACAACAAATCTGCGTCAAATTTTGTGTTAAGCTTGAACATTCTTCCACGAAAATTATTCAAATGATTCAGAAGGCTGCAGCTCTGGGCAACTGGTGATTGGCAGCTTCATCACAACAATGTGCCCGCTCATACACTGCATCTCATGCAAGGTTTTTTGGTGAAACATTGAATCGCCCAGGTGACTAAACCCCTCTACAGCCCAGACTTGGTGCCCTGAAACTTCTGGATTTTCCCAAAATTAAAATCAACTTTCAAAGGGAAGAGATTTCAAACTGTCAATGAGATTCAGGAAAATACGACAGGGCAGTTGATGGCAATTTGGAGAACTGTGTGAGGTCCCAAGGTGCCCACTTTGAAGGGGACGGAGGTATCATTGTCCTATGTATAGTGTTTCTTGCATCTTGTATCTTCTTCAATAAATGTCTCTATTTTTCATGACTTTGTATATATTTTTCTGATTTAAAGTTCCTGTTCATATGCTAAAGCCCATATTTTTCAAATGGGAAGTTCATTTTATTATCACAAATTTGTTAGAAACTTTTAAAAACAAGGCATTATCCCTTTGTTGGGCATATATTTTCCAAATATTATTCCAATTTGTCCTTTTATAACTGTTTGTGGTATTTCATTTTATGTTTACTTAAGAGAGAGAAATGTTTAAATTTTATGTAGCCATATCTATAAATATTCTCCTTTATGATTTTTCCCTTGGTGTCATGCTTAGAAAACTTCTAAAATTATGTAAATTTTCACCAATAGTTTAGCTTAGAAGTATGTATATGTTCAGTTCTTCTGAAATTTTTTGTGTATGTCTTGTGGAAAGATTAGATATAGTGGTTATTTTGGGTAGACAGAGTCACAGGAATGTGTTTCCATTGCTAGTTCTTCCTCATTTTCATTTTTCTTCTTGAATGTTTTTTTTTCCCCCTGAGTAGGCAAAAATGGAGTTCAAATTATTTGGCTATCTGTGATCTTTCTAAGACTTTCTTGGACTTCCATTTCATTAGCACTCAGTCCTTTCTTTTTATAGCAATGCTGTTATAAAAATTCTACCTATCTCAAAGCCACACAACCTGTTCCCTATTTGCAGAGGACTTTCATACCTTGATCCCTCCATATGTTGAGCCACTTCAATATACCTTTGAGGTCTCTTTCAGCACCCAAACTTGAGACTTAATTTGAACCTTAAATCCATGAAATAGAAAATTTTCCTACCTTCGGCCACACTTAGTGCCTCAATAGTCCCTCACAGAGCACCACTCTGTTCCCAACTCTGGATTCCTGTCTTGGACCCTATCTCCCAGCTCTGTGACCTGGAGCACCTATATAATCTCTCCAAACCTCAGTTTCCTCATCTGTAGAATGGGATTGATAATACCCTTCCATGACTACTTCACAACATTACTATAAGGAGCAAATGAGATCATGGTTGTAATAGTGCCTAGTAAGCTATAAAGTAATATACAAACATAGGTGTTATTATTTCCCTTTTATTTGTCATTATAAAGGATTGGATATGATATGTGACTGTAAAGTAATAAGAATCATCTCATAATGCGGCATACCAGACTGAACACCAGATAAATGCAATCCTTTCAGTAGGCTTCGTAACAATTCTCAAATTAACATCTATGTTATCTTTGCTTGGAACATGTTTTTAACTTCCCATATCTTTGGGATAGTCATAAACATTCTCCCCTGGTGTGATGTCTACTTTACTATTTACCTACTTCACTTGGCCCTTCTATTCTTCTCTTTTCCTTGAGCTCAGAGGACCTGAAGGGGATAGAGGCTGTGGTGGAGAGATCTCAGGGAATGCAGTTATGTGGAAGGTAGGGCTAGCCCTTTTGACTGCATTGAAACTGGTTTCCAGGGAAACCATAGCAGGGAGTCCATATCAGGAGGAAGACAGGCTTGAGCAGGGTTTTACATGGAGGTCCCCCTATAGAGTATAGGCAGATATACTATAAATAGGAATCATCAGAAAGTGAACCTCACCTTCGGAATAGACAGAGGGCTGTCTATTCTGTCCCACCAAATAGCATCCATAGAACTGTAGAAGCTCCACTGGACTAAACGTAAACAAACCTGAGCTCTAGTTCTTGCTCTCCAACAAATAAATGAGTGACTCCGGGCACTGGATTTTAGCTTTATAATTCTCAAAATAAGAGTATCAAAGATCTTGAAGGTCCCTTTCACCTTGAAACTGTTAGGATTCCAACAGCCTTTCTTATCATGGTTTTATGGAGGTATGAACATTTTCCATAGCTGAGAGAGGAACAGGGACACTAAGAAAGACTTCTAACATCAGAAAGAAGGTAAGTGCGTCCCCTGTCACCTTCTTCAGCATCACACTGGGCTTTCCAAGTAGCACAAAAAGGCAAGAAAGGGAAATAAAATGCATACACGTGGGAAAGGAAGAAATAACATTGTCTCTCTGCAGATAGATGTCTATGTAGAAAACCTCAAAGAATCTACCAAATAGCTCCTAGAATTACTGAGGATTATTTTTGTTGTTGCTGTTTAGTTCAAAAAAGGTTGTAGAATACAAAGTCAATATAAAAATAATTGTATTTTTGTATACTAGCAAGGAAGAATTGAACTTCAAAATTAAAAAATATATACACATCATTTACAATAGCAGCAAAAAAGAAGCTATAAATCTATCAAAATATGTGCAGGATCTTTATGTTGAAAACTTCAAAAACATTATGAAAGAAATCAATGAAGATCTACATAAATGGAGCGATATACCCTATTCGAGGATTGGAAAACATATTTTGAAGATGCCAATTTCCCCCAATTTAATTTATAGATTCAAAATCCCAGAAGAGTGTTATGTTTTAGATATCGAAAACCACACACACACACATAGACACACACACACACAAAAAAGCAAAGGAATTAGATTAGCCAAAAACAATTTTAAAAAGACGAACAAAGCTGAAGGACTCCCATTACCCAATTTCAAGATTTACTGTAAAGCCATGGTAATTAAGACAATATGGAATTAGGAAAAGAGCAGACATGTATACCAACTGAGCAGAAAAGAGAAGCCATAAATAGTTGATCCACATAAATATAATTGATTTATTTTACAAAGTGCAAAAGCAATTCAATGGGAAAAGAATAGTCTTTTCAGCAAATGGCAATGGAAAAATTAGGTGCTCATGTGCAATAAAATGAACCTTGACCTACACCTTACATATTATATAAAAAATTAACTCAAAATGTATCATAGATCTAAATGTAAAAGTATAAAACTTTTGGAAAAATATGAAAAATATGTGTGATCTTAAGCTGGGCAAAATGTTTTTAGCAATAACACCAAAATTCACAAAGAAAAAAATGGTAAACCAGGCTAAATCAAAATATAAAACTTTTGCTCCATAAAAATACTGTTAACAGAATGAAAAGACAAGCCACACATCGGGAGAAAATATTTGCAAGTAATCTTTCCATTAAGAACTTACAGCCGTAATATATAAAGAACTCTTAAAACTTAACAATAAAAAAAATCTAATTTAAAAATAGGCAAAGATCTGAATAGATACCTCACTGAAGAAAATACATGAAGGGAAATAAACTGATGAAAAGATATTCAATATCATTTGTCATTAGAGAAATGCAAATTCAAACAAGAGTTACCACTATACATTTATCAGAATGGCTAAAATCCCCCCCACCAAAAAAAAAAGTGGCAATACCAAAGGCTGGTAAGGAAAGCAGGGCAGAAGGAACTTTCATTTATTGCTGGTGAGAACACTAAATCGTGTACCACTTAGGAAGACGGTTTGCAGTTTCTTATAAAATTAAACATTGACTTATCATATGACCCAGCAATCACTCTCCTAGTCATTTATCTAACTGATTTGAAACTTTATTCATAATTGTCAAAAACTGGGAGTAGCCAAGATGTCCTTATATAGGTGAATGGACCAATGAACTGCGATATGTCCATGCAATGGGATACCATTCAGCAATAAAAAAGGAATGGGCTATTATTTCACACACTGACATGAATGAATCATAAATGCATTTTACAAGTGAATAAACATAGACCATAAAGGCTACATAACATATAATTCAATTCATATGATATTCTCAAAAAGACCAAAATTATAGGGATCAAATATAGAACAGTGGTTGTTAAGAATATAAGAAGTCAGACCCATAGACAGAGAGCAGTCTGACAGCTGTCAAGGGTAGGGGTAGGTTGGGGGACTGGGTGGGGGGTGAGGGGTAGAGGGATTAAGAAAAATACTCATGGAACCTAACAACAATGTGGGGATTGCCAGGGCACAGGGTGGGAGGGGTGTGTGGGGAGGTGGAGGAGGGTATGGGGGGATAATGGTGATGGAAGGGGACCTGACTTGGAGTGGTGAGCACAAGCACAATATACAGATGATGTGTTGTGGGATTGTGCACCTGAAACCTGTAAAATTTTCTTATCTGATATCACCCCAATATATTTATTCATTAAAAAGGGGAAAAACAATAAAAGGAGGAGGAAGTGTTCAACTAGGGGAGGAACTGGGAATTTTTTAAGGTGATGAAACTAATCTGTGTGGTGCTATAGTGGCATACACATATCTCTATGCATTTGTCAAAACCCAGAGAGCTTTAGAGTACATGGTGAACCTCAATATATGCAAATCTGAAACATTAAGAGGTCAGGAAGTTTCAGGATAGAATATGACAAAATAATATAACCGTATCATAAATATACAACTAATGTCGCTGAAGGGGATCAGGAGTGAGGAGAAAAAGGTGTTGACCTAAGAAACTTCGGAAAATGGTGTCCTAACTGGAAACAACAAGTTAAAAGACAAAAGGAGCTGAACATAAGCATTATTTCTAGTTGGTAAAGTTGTTTATCATGGGGTTTGGTTTAATAATTCTGAAATCGCCATACATTGTTTACTGGAATTGAACAGATAAGTAAGTGGATAACAGATAGAAGACAGACTTCTCATGTTGGAGAGAGAGGTAACAGGCGAAAAAGAGGGGAAGATGGAATGAATCACGTAGTAATGGATTAGGGTTAGCAATATTAATATGAACGCATGTTTAGCTCAATATAGGGACTGATGAATGGGTGCAGGAATAATTACAGATATGTGTGTACTCATTGATTAGTATGCATTCATGTATTTCTTAGTTCTACCTATTGAAGGGGACTAGAAGCAGTGGCACTGTAGTAGCAGTGAGCATATGTTTCCCTCAGATCTTGGTTTCTAATACTGTTCTCCAGTAAAAGGACCCAGGGCTCCCTGGAGAAATGGCTGATTCTGGTGCTGGGACAGGAAATATGTAGATGAACCTGAAACACCTCTAAGTGCTAGGAAGTAGGGAAGTACTCAAAAAACCAAAGGATGAAGGTATGTCAAAAGAACACAACAGCTAACCTGAAAAGAGCTCCCGATAGCCGAAAGACTAGCAATGTGAGTAACAAAACAAAGAACATAGTATTAGATTAAAACATAAAGTTTAAAATAAATAGCCATGAATCCATCTTGATATAAATAAATGACAGAACAGGTAAATAAATGAAGAAGAGACAAATCTCCCATACAGAAAAATTCCTAATAATTTTTGCAGATTCTTCTCCCTCAAGGTGGTGGAGCTTAATTCCACACACCTTGAGTGAGCTGCGCTTTGCAACTTGCTTTCAAAGAGTAGCATATGAAAAAGCAACTTCACCGTGAAGAAAACTGGCACATGCTACTTCAAGCAGGTGATCAGGTTTACCCCCATCAGCGCTAGGTCACGTTGATAGCATGTGCACCTGATATGGTGTGTGAGAATGGAACTTCACCTCTGGGGTCTGCCTCCCTAGAAAAGCCATAATCCTAGCCGAATTATGATTAAAAAAATAAAAGGACAGATCCAAGTTTTGCAGCATTCTGCAAAACATCTAACCAATACCCTTCTGATTTTCTGGGACATCAGGGAAAAATTAGTGAAATATGAATAAAGTGTGGAGTTTACTTAATAATAATGTATCAATATTGGTTGTTAGTTGTGACAAACAGTAATATAAGATGTAAGCAAGAGAGGAAATGGGTGCCAGGTATAGGGAAATTCTCTGTACAATCTTTGCTACTTTTATGTAAACTAGTCTAAAATGAAACATTTACTTACATTTTAAAAACACATTGAAGAAAAATATTAATCACATAGGTTACATTATAGAAAAGCATGTACGGAATGATCTCTATTCCATATAATCAATGTGAGTGCCGACCAGAGGGGAACCGAATGTGTGTATGTGTGTGTCCCCTCAGAGATATGGCTATAGGTGACTTATTTCTCCCTTCTGCTATTCTGTATTTTTCAAATGCTGTATTTTACAATAGACAGACATTAAGAAATTTAAAAAGCTATAGTCAAATAAATAGGAGACCGTGAAACAGAGCAGTGGGAGGGGGGAGATGGGCTGTTCCTGGGGAACGGGCTGTTCTTTCCAGGTCAGCATCTACAGTCTGACTCGGGAGAGAATAGCGTCTGAGGTGGACCAAGAAGACTCAGGCTCCGAGATCATCATTCCTGAGTCACAGTGAGAGAACGATCCCATCTTTCATTTGTCCACATTAAGAAAACAGATGAATTGACTCAAGTAAGTCCACACAGTTGGTCAGCTTGCTTAGCCTCCAACTGAGTTTTATTAGTGCTGTGCAGTGTTTCGAAACCATGTGAATACGAACACCTTGAGGTGAGGAGTCTTCTCTCTGTTTTGACTATAAGAAGCTCAGTCCGCGTGTGTCTTCAACAGCCTGCCCTGGAGGCATTCATCTGGAATCCTGATTTGGATAAAGTAGCAGAAATAAAGAATTGTGTATGGGTTAGGAGTTCCGAGATTAAATGGGGAAAAAGCAACACGTTTTTTTAAATTCAAGGAGTGAAGAAAAGGATCGTTCTTGCCCTTGGGGGCTGATTTCTGGCTAGTGCCAGCATAGACCCAGCAGGCCCTGGGCTGTCACCGTCTCTGTGAACAGAGCCCCTGGAATTGGGCAGCGTGCAGACTGCATCCAAATGCTGCCTCTCTGGCTCTCCCTCTGTATCATACTGTCAAAACCATGTATCTTACAACGTCATTTAACGTCCTGTTTCAAGAAGCTGGGGTTTTGACTCACATCTCAGTTCCAAACTCCACTCAGTCATCATCATCATCACAGCCTCAAAATATGTATTCAACATTTACTGCACCCCAGACCCTACCTTGTCTCATTTGCTCTTTACAGTGGTTCTGACCAAAAGTTCGAATGCTATCTGCATTTTGCAGATGAAAAAATAGACATTAAGTAATTTACCTAGGATCTGAATCCAGCTGGCCTGACTCCTCAGCCCACCTTCCTAATCACTGACTGGTCTGCCTTCTCATAAACTCAGCGTTCTCTTCTCTGCTTCGGACAGCACAATAGTGGGCTCCTGCTCAGCAGTAAAGAGCCCAGGGTTTCTGAGGCGCATTTATGAGGATTTCAGAGTCAATTGTTTCATTCCACTTTGAAATAATTGCTATTTCAGTCTCTAGGGCTCATTGATTTTTCTGTATCAATAATTAATTACATATAATTTTGAATATTATCACTAATAATTTCTTTATTCATTTACTTAGGTGAAAGTAACTATATTTTGATTTTTCATTTTTACTTGATGCTAAACTTTGCTTTCAAATTATATTGCTTGATTGTTTTCAATAAATGCCTTATTTCAATATCTGTTATACATAATTTTTTGTATAATGGTTTATAGAAAGGTCAGTGTTTAGAATCTCATATCATCCTAGTTGCCTCTTTTGTCATAGGATTGATACATATATGTATATCTATATATACACACGCACACATTTATAGTTTAAGCTGTTAGAAATATGACAAAACTTTGGCTATTTAGATACTAATTATATTAAAATCTATTAGTTAATATTCCTATTCAATCTCCTCGTACAATGGGTAGTATAATCAAACAGATTTCAAAAATACACATAATTGAAGCACAGATGGATTTTTTATCTCTCTCATGAAAATCAAGTCCTTAGGGAAAACTAGAGAATTATAGTATGCGAGAGGAGGAGGAGGAATTGTGCCGAAAGCAGCAAGTCTGCAAAGGTTTCCTTGGGTTAAAGTCTAGGCCAACAGTTTCACTGATGGCTACATTCACATCGCCTTTTGAATATCTAGGACAGCGGCTGCTACCAAAAATATAGCTTTTGCTCCTCAGCTTATCAAAAATAAAGACCTTTCCTCTCCACAGGAAACACATCTTCCATGCATGAGCAGAGCATATTCTAAAACCGTCAAGGGCTCTCCGGATCTGCATCTCCAGGTGATCCCTCTTTCCTGAAACCTAGACCTGTGTCCTGCTGTTCCCTGTGTACCTTCCCCTGGACGCCTTACTGCAACCTCGGCTTCTTCCAGTGCTCAGCTCTGCATCACCCCCTCCCCCACCGTTCACGCAGTGGCAACCACCACAGTCACAGCAGCTCAATCCTACCGCCCCTGTCTCCCATTTAAGGCCTGCAGCAGCCTGCCACCCAAATTAGCCCCTTCCTTCAATCTACAAATACGGCTGATTACCAACTCCTAAAGGCTTGGTTTCTTTAACATCTGTTACACCCACCTCTGTCTCTGGCTCCCAGGGCCACCTGGAAACCTCTTCTCCCTGCTCTGACTATTGTGCCTGGACAACAGGCAGTGTTTAATTTATAACGGAAACATCTAATGGGCCCCTAATGCCCATTACCCAGGTAGTGTCCAGCAAAATGTTTGTTCATTGTCGGAAAAAAGGAGAAATGAATGATTAGCTACAGAGTTAACATTGAGGGAAATGCGCTCATTTGGTCACCTGAATCGAAAGTGGAGCAATTTTGTTTCCTTTTGTTGTGAGCCTCCCATCTAAAGCTTTAAAAGATTTTTGGAAATTTTCTTAGATTCACCTGAAAGAATTTTTCCTAACCCTTAGGGCTATGTGACAGCTAAATTTCAAGTCCACGCAATTATTTTTAAACCACTGGACCACCTTTGCTTCTTGGAGAGGTAAATTCTTTCTTTCTCTTTCTTTCTTTCTTTCTTTCTTTCTTTCTTTCTTTCTTTCTTTCTTTCTTTCTTTCTTTCTTTCTTTCTTTCTTTCTTTCTTTCTTTCTTTCTTTCTCTCTCTCTCTCTCTCTCTCTCTCTCTCTCTCTCTCTTTCTTTCTTTCTTTCTCTTTCTTTCTTTCTTTCTTTCTCTCTCTCTCTCTCTCTCTCTCTCTCTCTCTCTCTCTCTCTCTCTTTCTTTCTTTCTTTCTTTCTTTTCTTTGTTCTGCAGGCCTGGGCCTTTAGGTGTGGTGTTTCTCTAACAACCTTCCTCAGCCACTTTGGAGATAGAGTTAACCCCAGCTGCTGTAAGTTATTCATGATATAAATTGATTAACTTCTCTTCTGTGCATCTTCCAGGACGGCACTAACTCTCTGCCATCCTTGGGAGAACTGAAATAGTCGCTCAAATCATTGTCTGTTTTGTGGCTCACAGGAAGAGCCCAAATGCAGAAAACCTTGAGGATTGCAAAAGAGGCCTTAGGAACAGTTGCTCAGAGGCTGACCAGAGACTGTGATGCCCTGAAAAATGGAGGGGTCAGTCTCACCTTTCCCTCGCCAGCTCAGCCATGCACTGCCTTCTGCCCCGGAAAGCAAGAAAGCCCCACTAGCCATGGAGATGAGGCCAGCAAAATACTCTTGCTCTTTACCTTCTAAGTCCTCTTTAAACACTCTACTAATATTTAGCCTCAGAGTTGGAGATTTTTAAAAAACAACAACCGTGCAACCTTTACTACTTCATTTTGAAATTCTTTTTTGCTAGGAACCAGGCTGGCACAAAAGGAACGGCCTTCATGGAAAGCTGTGTTTTTCTTTGCTTAGGGGAGAATTGGTTAAAAGTTGCGATGGCAGACAAGAAAGTAAGCCCAGACCTTTACAATTGGCCTCCTTTGAAAGACCTTTCCTTGACCTTTGTTCCCTGGGAAGGGGAAGGTTGCTAACGGGAATAACACAAGGTCCCGCTGATGAAATGTCTCCCCGACCAAACGCTGCATGGTGACATGCAGTGGATGGAAAAAGTTCCCCAGATCACGACTGGCTATCCGCCCTCCAAATTACTTCACTGCATGCCAAAGGTTATCTGTGAGGAACTAGGAAAGGAAGTGTATTTGAAAACATCCCTGGGACTTGTATACAATGTCTTAAGGTGTTTGATCCTTTTATGAACTGTTGACAGCTCTTTGCCATTGAAGTCTATGTGAGAGTTGCCAGCCAAGCAAAAGGAGGAAGCAGGGCCAAAGTGCTTGACCAAAGAGCCCCTGAGAGCTGGTTAGATCACAAGACATGAGCCGGCCAGCGAGAAGGAATCGCCCAGAATTCCAAGAAAAACTGAGGCAGCTGCAATAGCAGTTTCAACAAGACCTATTTCAGCCATCCGAATGTTTCCCTTTGAGGGTGATATCCTTTTCATTTCCAGTACCAGCTTCATTCATTCAGGGGTCCATGCAAATGCTAATTCCCAGAGCTGAGGATTATTAGTAACCACTATGGTACATTAAATCAGTAAATGCACTTAATCGGGCCACTACCAAGCAAGCTCATTTGAGTTTCTTAATGGCCATGACAGTTGCGTAACTGGGCTAGTAACTCTGCTCAATTGGGACATATTACTGCTCTAGCTCAGGTGTCGTTCCCTAGCTCCTGGTGGGCCTGTCTGTCTGCACTTCATTAGGTTCTCAGTATTTCTGTGAAATGGGCCTCATGCTAGCTGTAGTTCTACTGCTTCCCATGTGGGGAAGTATCCTTGGAGACCCTAACACTGGTATTCGTTTAACAAGCCATGAGTTGGAGGCTCTTAGCTTAAAAATGAGTCTGGAATATTCACGCTCAGTACTGACTCTAGCTTAGTGGGTACTCGTAAGTCAATAATAATGCAAAGCTACCCTCATTAGTATGGAGAAAATAATCATTTCCCAAACCCTCGAGTGCATCACTCCTACTTTTAATCTTGGTCTCTATCTGCTCCTCATTGCTCCCTTTTTATAGCCAGTCCATCTTTCCACACAGGCTTTGTATTTCTCCCACCACTCAGCTCTCAACTCAAACCCAGTATAATACACAGCTCTTTCCCACATCTCTCTCCTTGGCTCCTTCCAAAATTGACCTTGTGCCATGGTGGTTTCTCAGTTATGTGCGCATTAGTGATGCCTTTGATATGAGTTCCCATGGGCACTGATATAAACACACTTCTGGTTCACAGGTGTCTCCTGGTCACGATTTTCATCACACAGCAAGTGCCCTTCCACCAGCCAGACCATGTCAGGACAGGGTGATTCCATTTGTGCTATAAGTTCCTACAATCTTTTGTGGATCTATAGTTTAAAAATCATATTATAACAGTCATGCTGATGTTGTAGACAGCCAAACAACAGCATGGAGTTAATAAAAACTTTCCTGGAGGCTTCCAGTCCATTAGATATTCACAATTTGGAGGAGGGGGCCATTTCCACACCCATGTTGCAACCACCTGACCACATTCAACAAGCACAAGCTTTCTTAGAAAAGCCCGATTTTCTTCCAAAACAGTCTGCTTAAAAAAACTAAATTATTTCTTTTGTTTCACTCAATAGGCCTCCAATTAGGTTTGTTTTTATTTTTAAGTAAGTTTGACTCATTTTCATATTAAATTGCTTGATCATTTCTTTTAAGTTAGTAAGAAATTTCTGTGCTTTGAAGTACAGTTTGGGGTTTTTTTTTGTTCCCCTTCAGGGTATGACAAATTATTACATTGTCTTGAGAACTGGGGATAAACTGGATCAGAGAGACAGAGCAAGCGGAGCTCAGGGACAGGATTTCTAAAGAACATTTCCCATGTGAATGATCCTACAACATTTCCCTCTTACTCATGTTTTTGTGTTGGTGTTTTTGTTGTGGTCTAGAACGGACAAAAATGAAATAGTAGATCCACATGCGAAGTATACATTTTTAAACTAACAGGCATGTATATACCTACATTTTACACATATCAAAAGGGCCCAAGCTTCTCTGTAGAGACCCCCCAGATAAGAACAGTAGGAGGGAAGGGACCCCCAACCTTATGATTCTAGCTAATAGTCAAGCAGCTTCTTTATAAAAGGACAGCTCCTCTATTATGCAAATAATAACTTCGGCAAATTTTAAGTCTTAGTTCATTGCATTGTAGATCTTAATTTCTGTGATTTGAGAGAGATTGTGTCATGAGTGAGAAAAGCAAGAACTTTCAAGTCAACAGATCTGAACTTGGGCCTGATATTAGCTCTGGACCTTGAACAAGTAATTTTACCTCCCTGGATTTCAATTTCTCCATAAATCAGAAACAAGGAAACCTACTTGACAGAGTAAATATGCACATAGCACTGAGTACTGGGTGCACTTGGAGTGCTCCTTAGCCCACAAGCAGGTGAGAAGTCTCCTCTAGCCTACCTGAGTCCTAGAGAGCACCACAGGGCTCTATCTCTGGTCAAGGGTGCAGTGGCACCCTCTGCTGGTGAGGCAGCTGCCCAATGGTCGGAAGTTTTGCAGTTTTCAGATTTAGCGGGGCTTATTACTGAATGTCTCAACAATAAAATAGTCTATATCCTTATGAATACTCTGTACTCCATGGATACTTAATTTACCAAAGTGTCAGCTGATAGAGCAGACCTAGTTGGGTGAGGTGGGCATCCAATGGGCATCAAATTCATAGTCTTCTACTAGGCTGTAACTCCCTGGGGTAGGCACCATGTATGTTTTACTCACTATCTCCAGAACTTAGCACAGTCTCCAGCCACAATAGTCAATACTATTGTGGTACATAGTCAATAAATAATTTGTCAAATGACTAAATCGAGTCCAGCCACAACCTAAAGATGGCATGACTTGATTTTTTTTAAAAAGGTTTTTCCTATGAAAGAATGAAGAATTCTCTAGAAAATTCACTTCCTCATATTTTAGTAGGATCCGAGAAGAAGACTGTTAATGCCTTTTCTACCCCAAATAAAGCTGTTGCTTTTTCTCCACCCAGTGTTATTGGGTAGACCAGAGTTTCTACCTTTAGTTCGAGGCAAAAGAGGGATAACAACCTCTTTTGTTTTTACCTTCTTTCCAAACCCAATCACCACCACCTTGCTTCCTAACTCTTGTACACTAGGGACAAGAATAGTAAGAGTAGACTTCAGATGAGACACATTCTACAGCAGTCACCATCAAAGAACATTTATTGAAATACTTTGCACAAAGGCACCAGCAGTGAGGAACACTGGTGGCTCTTGGATGACTGCGTGGCTGGAGTATTTTCAGTCCTGAACAAGGGAACCATGTCAGAGGGCATTGGCAAGAACTGATATTTTTTCAGTGTTCCCTAATGTGCCACCAGCCAGGATGGGTGTGACTGAGTCGGAGGCCAGAAGAGCCAGAGGAAAGGAAGGAAGCAGGGTGTGTTGGCCACATGACTAAAGCGATAGGGCATATGGTTCTTAAGCAGGAAAAGACGTGTAGGCTGGACAAAAATGTAAACACTGGTGGCGTTTGGAAAACTTAGGAGGGCTGGGAATTAAAAGCTCTGTGAATCTGGTGAAAAGAAAGGGTGGCTTTGATGTGGAGCAGATTTTTCAACTGTAGCAGAGTTGCCATCTCTTGTGGTTGCCAAAATAATATTTAAAGGAAAAATAAGAGGGCGTTCTTTGCTGAGGGTTGTCCTGCAGGGGGAAGAATCCTAAGTGTTTCCAAGTTGAAGGAGAAGACATCATTAAGAATCTGATGGAATCAGTAAGTGCAGGCCATAGTCACCAAATGCTGCCAGGCCATTTTGCCTACTGCTGGACCTCCAGTCTGATGACTAACAACCTCTGAGGCAGTGGGTACAGCTTCGAGTCTGGGAGACGCCACTCACCAGCTGAAATGAGGACTGTCAAGTGGCCTGCCTTAATCAGTGCATTACTCTCACTCTGCGTCTCATGTTGGGTTTTCACAGCCAGGAAGGCCAGGTTGCCTTCTTGAGCTAAGTGTCATCGCTTGAGAGGAAATGAGGGAAGAAGCACAACCTTGCAGCCAGAAAGCTAGGAGGCCTCAGTAGGAAGTCCCCTCTGGGACGCTCCACATCTGCCTAAGCAGGCCATGTAAACAAGGAGAAAAGCCCAGCTCTGGGATTTGGGGGCCTGGATTTTATTGCAGTTCATTTATTAACTAGCCTTGTGACCTTGGGCAGGTCATTAAACCTTCCTGCACCTTGGTTTCCACACAGAGGGTAGAACTAGACAATTACTACAGACTCATGTTTCAAACCTCCATGACTCTATGGTTCACAGCAAGGTCAGGTTAAGTTTGACTCTTGCTTCTCTGTATAACTTTGGGCAAGTTTTTCATTTTACCAAGTGCCTCAGTTTCCCCTTCTGTAAATTTGAGTGAATCATACTAGTTTTACAGTATTTTAAGACCTTATGGATGAAAGGTATTATAAAAATGTTAACTACTGTCAAAGTCCCTGGTCATGTTCACTTGAGTAAACACTACTTTTTCTCATCTTGTCATAGTTTTGACCTGCTCCCTCAAATCCATTCTGGTCAGTTTGAGTTGGTGTGCTTGTCCCCTTCACATCCTCTTGGAAACTCTCCTGTCACACTGCCTGTCTTTCATAGAGCAGCTTATGGAGTCGTGTCTTGAGCCAGAACCCATTATTCCAAAGACTTGGCTTTAACTCTGGTCCTGTCATTAGCAACCTGGGTGACCCTGAGCAAGCTGTGTCACCTGTTTAAGCCTTAGTGGCCTGGTCATCAAAAGACGAGGAGGTTAGGAGACTTGACTTGGGGTGGTGAACACACAATACAATATACAGACGATGTTTTACAGAATTGTACACCTGAAACCTATATGATTTTATTAACCAATATCACCCCAATAAATTCAATAAAAAAATTTTTAAAAGACAAGGAGGTTAAGCCAGATCATTTCAATGGTACCTCCCTGTATGAATGTGTAACTTTAGGAAATGCTTAAAGCAATAGAGAAAAGAATGAGGCACAAATAATAGATATGGAATGGTCAATCCTATAAACCCATCAGAGTTGAATTTACAATAACCCAAATAGTGGTGCTTAGAGTAACTTACTATACAATCCTTTGTGGCTGTATTAAAGCTTTAATTCCTAAAACATTATTAGTATGATGCAGTGATAATTATATTTGTATGATTCCAATCCTCATCTTGAGACTACACACTGTTCTTACTATGGAAATTGTATGGGAAGGAAAAAAGGGATTTGAAGCCTTGGGATTTATACATGTCATTTTGCAGCATGGATTTGGACTTACTTGGATTTAAAGCAAATAAATTGTATTTAAATGGAAAACAGCCTTGTTTGTCTTTGAGTATCTGTGGTGTGTGGGGTAGCCCTAGTTGGCTTTCCCTCTCAGGAACCATCACCTGCCATCCGTAGGGGCTGGCCTGTGCTCTCAGCCAAGCAGGGGCTTTTGCGTCTTCACAAGTATTACTGTGCACTGAACACAGGCGTGGTGGTTTCCTTTGGGTTTTCTAGAGTTGTTCTTACTTAGTGAGGCAGAAAGACCTTTCCTTCTAGCCTACATTTAAGCCATAGACTGAAGTTTTTGTATGTGGTTTTCTTCTTTTGCCAGTAGACTAAGTGTTCCTACATATTATCTATACAGTGGTGTGTCACGTAATGACTGAGAAATGCAGTGGTAGGCGATTTCATCAGTGTGCAAACATCACGGAGGGCACTTAGATGGTATAGCCTACTACCCATCTAGGCTCCCAAGTAGAGACTATTGCTCCTAGGCTACAAATCTGGAGAGTATGTTACTCTACTGAGTACTGTAGGTAATTGTAACACGGTGGTATTTTTGTATCTAAACATTTCAAAACAGAAAAGTGGCAATAAAAATACAGTATAAAAGACAAAGAAATGGTTCACTTGTATAAGACATTTACCATGAATGGAGTTTTCAGGACTGGAAGTTGCTCTGGGTGAGTCAGCGAGTGAGTGACCAGTGAATGTGAAGGCTTTGCACGTTGCTGTATGCTACTTGCTGCCCATTAGAAACACTGTGCTCTTGGGCTACACTAAATTTATTTAAAATTTTTTTTCCTTATTCAATAATAAATTAACCTTAGCTTACTGTAACATTTTGATTTTGTAAATTTTTAAAATTTTTAAAAACTTTTTGACCCTCTCGTAATAACATTTACTTAAAACACAAACACATTGTACAACTATACAAAATATTTTTGTTTTATGTCCTTATTCTATAAGTCTTTTTTCTATTTTTAAAATAAAAAAAATTTTTTTACCCTTAAAGCTTTTTTATTAAAAACCGAGACACAAACATACACATTAAAACTTAGGCCTACACGGAGTCAAGGTCACCACTGTTGCTCTCTCCCCTCCACATCTTGTCCCCCTGGCACATGTGCAGGGATCACCTCCTGAAGGACCTGCCAAGGCTCTTCTGGAGGAGACACCACTCTTTTTGGAAATACATCCACGGTAGTTTGCTTGGTTTGTTTCTTTTTTCATCACTGATTTGCTTGTAAGCAGATAATACCCCATTCCTCTCTGTTAAGGAAAATCTTTTGGTCTTGGGGTCCATATTTTCAAATATTTTAAGGTGCTTATTTAGGTCTGAAAAAGCTTCTTCTAAATCCTTCACTGTTGATTTTGGCGGGGGGCAGGAGTCTGTTCTTTTTCTCCCTGAGTTTCTTTCCTCTTGCCTCTTCCTCAGCTATGTGTTTCTATTCCACTTCCAACACCTCATCAGACGGTCCCTCGGGGAGCACTGCAGCAGCTCCTCAGGGCTGCCCTCACCCACACCCAGGGCATCTGCCGTCTCAATCACAGCACTGATGCTTTTTGCATCCTCCTCATTTTAGGCAAATCCTTTGAGTTCCTGGAGGAACCTATCGAATGCCTTCTTCCAGATGCCATTTATACACTCTTTGGTGACATCACCTGAAGCCCAATCCAGGTTCTTGATGCAGTCATAGTTAGTATAACCCTCCCAGCAGTGCATCATTGATTTCTCAGGTTTTTTTTTTTTGGTTGCAGCTATTGCAATAGTCTGGGGGGAGGTCCTCAGGTTATAGACCTTAGAGCTGCTATAACTTCTTGTTGCATAAAGGTGATGTTAGAGGAAGAAATACCACTTGGATATTGGGGTAAAGATTGCCAACAAAAGGAGGTTGTCTCAGAGTGTTATCAACAATGGGCAAAATCATGGAAGGTATACTGTTTTCTCCAAACAGACCTCCATTTCATTGGCATAGCAGTTCAGGAGGGCATCTTGGAAAGAGCTTGATCGTCTGTGATTTCTTATTGCTCTCAGTAGGCTGGCAGCGTGTGCTCATTGATATGCTTGAAGGCCCTGGGGTTCTCCCTGTGCCAGACCACAGAGGATTTCCCTTTGCAGCCTGCAACAGTGCCTCACGCTGTCCTTAAAGGCCTCGAAACCTGGCATGGACGTGGTCTCCTTATGGATGGCAGTCCTCTCAGGCATCAGTTTCCAGAATTAAGAAGTTTCATCCATATTGAATATTTCCTCTGGCAAGTAATATTCTTCCACAATTGGCTTATCTGGAGTTTCCAAAAATTCTTCAACTGCCTCACACCAGCACTCACAGACTCACCATTCCCTTCACACAGTGTAATGAATGCCAGTTCTTGGATCATTTACGCTGTCCAGGGCTAGCAGTAAATATAATATTGTACTTGGGTCCAACCTTTTCTTCCAACATCACAAACAAGCTTGTTGCTTTGGCCTTGACTATTGTGGTGTTTAAAAGGATGTGCTCCTGTGTCTGGTCTCCATTCCAGACCATTAGAAGTTGCTCTCTGTCTGAGAAAGGCCTTTCTCGAATTTTTGTTAGTGTTGTTGCCATCAGTGAGGCAGAGGCTCTAACAGCTCCCATCATTTTGTTCCTGTTCTTCAAGATCACTGCTATGGTGGAATGAGACGTGCCTGATGGGCACGCAATAACCATCATTGAGTTTCCACTTTTGTAGTCTTGAATCACTTTTGATTTTGTTTCCAGGCCAATCACATGGACACTTACTGGCAACACTAGCAATGGATTTTGTACACTAAGGACCCATGAAGTACGAAACAACATAAGATTAAACCAGGCACAAGAGAAGGTGACGCAAGCAAGAGGCACAGTAAATGCGATGCGTGAGGCTTTTTGTCAGCATGACATGGCATGCGGTATTACAGCTTTTTTTATAAGCAGAAAGAATACACTCTAAAATAATGACAAAAAATAGAGCATACTATAGTAAATGCAAAAACCAACAACATGGTTGGTTATTATCATTGTCAAGTATTACGTACTGTACGTGACTGTACGTGCTATCCTTTTCTACGGCTGGTAGAGAAATAGGCTTGTTTACACCAGCACCACCACCAGCACATGAGGAATGAACTATGCCATGATGTTAAGACGGCCACTACATCACTAGGCAATAGGAAATTTTCAGCCCCATTATAATCTTAGTGGATCTTCACTGTATACGCGGTTTGTCATTGATCAAAACCCCATTATGCAGCTCATGACTGTACTTACTAGAGGTACCGAACTACTCCCCGCAAACATGCTTCCCCGGTTTCCCTGCAATAAGGAACCAAGGCTGCTCTAGCCAGATCTGGGTGTTCACACAGAGCGTGCTGCTCAGTGATCTCTCCAGGGTTGATCAGGACATTTCCATGATGTCAAACCTGAGTTTTCAGGGGTATCTGCCAGTGTTGCCCCTCTCTCCTCTCCCTTTCTGCTCCACTGCATTTACCGCCAGTAGAAGGCCTCGTTTCCTCTCAATCTAGAGTCAAACCCAACACAACAGAGGGCATTTCCCGCCTCTGAATTTCACTCCAAAAGTTCTATTCAGTGACTTAGTATGTTGATGTATTCTTGCTTGATTTCTTCTTTTAAAAAAATCAGGATGCTGAAGGAGGTCTGAGATATTCTTGTGAAGAAAAAGATTTCTTTGGTTCATGATTAAAGGTCTCCATCTCTTAGAGTTTGAAATCACGGTGTTTTACAGCATGGATGTGGGTGGTGAGTGGTGAGCTGTCAGAGTTGTAAACATCTTTTCACAAAATTTAACGAAGTGGGAATACAGAATATTGGAATTTGGAGTAAGATGGAAAATTGTATTGCTTAGGGATCTTTTCATTGTAAGTGACAGACTCCAGACTTACAAGACTTGAATAAAGAAGTGGTCATTGTAGATTCCTATCACCAAATCACAGGAAGGTAATCATGGAGCTGACCTCAGAGACAGTCAGATCCAGGGACTTGAAAGCCATCTGGAATCTGTCTTCTCCTCCCCTACTCTCCTCTTGGCTTCTGCCCCAGGCCTGGCCTCTTGCTGACCAGCTCCTTCACATTCTAGGAGGCACAAACAGGTAGCTCTGGGCTCCATCCTAAAGCTAGAATTCCAAAGGAAAAAGGTAAATATCCCTACCAACTGCTGTATAAAAATCTCAAAGAAAGGCTTGGGTTGGGGCTACTAGAGTCACATCTGTACCACAGGCTCATCCCTGTGATCAGGTGTGCTAAGTGACTGCCACACCAGAATTACAAGACAAGCAGTTGTTGGGATGACGGGGAGAGAGGAGTAGTTTGCCAAAGCAAGAGTGAGGGTAGGTGCTGTTAATGAAAAAAGGAGAGAAGGGTTCTGGGAACCCCAAACAACAGTTACACAGAAAAGCAAGGGCTGAACTTTCAACCTAGGCCCTTGCTGTGAACCATAGAGTCATAGAGTCTTGAAATGTATGGGTCTGCAGTAACTATCTGGTTCCATCTTCCAAGTGCAGAAGCCATGGTGCAGAAGGTCTACTCACCTGTCCAAGACCAAAAACAACAGATGCCCACTACATAGGGTCAAGGGTCACTGCCTGTGTTCCTCTATAGCTTGAGCTTGATTTTCAAGCTAAAATCCATATTGGTAGATTTGAGTTTTTGCCAATTTCCAATGTGGTAAAAGTATGAAGCAGACAATATGGTAGTTCGCATTCGCACAACATTTATCTATATTTCTGTCACCTGTACAGAGATGGCTATTACCTGGCAGCAGAAATGATTTAGTTAATAAAACCTCAGAGTCTTGAATTTAAAAACAGATAAGAAATATAGGTGAATTATTTAGAAAATGTAAGTTGAAGTATTTAAATTATTCAACCATAAAAAACCCTTTGTTGCCCAAGTTGGGTGGCTCATTTGGTGGGACAGTCCTCCTGTACACAAAAAGTTTGCGGTTTCCATCTCCAATCAGGGCACACACCTAGGTTGTGGGTTTGAACCCCGATTGGGGCACATGTGGGAGGCAACCAATCAACGTTTCTCTCTCGAATTGATATTTCTCTCTCTCCCTTTCTCTCCCCCACCCCTGCCCCGCTTCGGTCCCTGCCCACTCCTCCCTCCCCACAAAAGTCAATAAACAAATCCTCAGGTGAAGATTTTTAAAAAGTCTTTGTTAACACTGACATTACCCTGGTAATTTAGATGTACTTCTGAGTTATTCTGTAATATAATTGAAAATCAAGTGTTTCTAGTAAATAATTAAGCTTACAAGTTGTATCTTCTGTGCAGTATTTTTTACAAGATTTTTTCTAATCCACAGACTCCATCTTTGTGACTGGGGTTCACATAATTCATTTGGTTTTATCAAATAAATTAAAGTACTGAATATCTATAGTTTTGAGATTCTAAGAATCTTGCATTTAACATCAAACATTCAGGCTCATAATTGGAATTTCGAGCCAGAAAGAACTTTAAATTCTAAGTTTAAGTTCTGGATCTGCCACTTATTAGCTCTGTGACCTTGGGCAATATTACCAAATTCATGCCTATAATACAGGCATAATAAGAGCTATCTCTTAGGGTCAGTGGAGAACTTAGGAGGTCAGCTATGGAAAGGTGCCTGCTATGTATTAGGTTTCAATAAATATTAGTGTCTTCCTCCTTTCTTCTACTCAGAAAAAAAGTTAAGTGAAGAGCTATGTTGGGAATAACTAGTCTTGTAATTAGTCATTAGCCAAAGTTTGAGCTGATGTGTAAAGATAGCATTCAGTGTCTTGTGTGAAGGGAGTAAGTAACTTAAAATCCTAAGATGTATATTGACACTCTTTAACAGTATACTGAATTTTCTCAAAGTAAATAACCTGTCTATAAAGTTATCACAAAATAATAATAATGAGGCAATATGCAATATCTACAAACACTGAAAAAATAATAGGTATGGGTAAATATTGGTACTGTTATTAGTCTTACTACTGGTGATAATAATAGGGTTAAGAGTCAAGTAGAAACATGGTAAAGCAGTTTTCAAGTTGTAAACTATCCTAATTCTATAGGCAGAGAAACAGAAGGTGGAAACACTCATGATAAATGTTGGAACCTGCAACCGTCTTGTTTATAGGTCAGGTTGCTCAGGGCTACCTCCTGTGTCTGTCTCTACAAGGTGATTCTGGCGATGCTGAAATTGTTCTCTGGGGTGTCCGAGGGGCACTCAGGTGTGGTTCCTGGGTTGAGGTGGAAATGGGCCTGTACAGTTGAGAGGAGGCTGGTTGAGGGCACCGCCAGCAAGGGCTGCTAGTGGCAGCCAGCCTTGAAGACAGTCACTGCTCACCTCAGGGACTTGGGCAGTCAGCACACAAAAAGTTACTGATTACTGTCCAGGGCCGTAGGCAGAGAAGGTCTCTGGCCCCGCAGAGTGGATTGCACACACATCCTTCATGATCCTGAAAGACAGGAACACACAGGGAGCAATGTTAGACCCCTTGCCCTCCAGTGAGATTGTACTTCAAGAAATAGGGAGGCTTCGCACCTAGGTCAGGATGGCAGGAAAGGGTAAGGTTTTCTTAGGAACTAACAGGATAACAATGTGGAAAGTCTGTTTATAATAGTCAGGGAAGTTGCGTTGGGGAAATGGAACAGGGGAGAAATGTAGGCTAAGGACTATGTGGCTTCATCCAGACAGAAGTGGCACCCAGCCCCTTTCGCTTATTCTGCTTACACATCACTTATATTTGCTCATTCGTGGCCAGAATGCAGAGAGCAGAGATTTCATAAGAAACCACTATTGCCCTCACTTTTTTAGTACCATGTTACGTGAAGCAGTTAATATTTATGGATAATGTCTCATTACTGCCTTTTAAGTTACATTCCAGACCCCCACTGTCACCCTCCGACATCACTTCGATAATAACACACCTGTCAGCATGACTCACAGAGCCCACAGCCTCCAGGTCTGTCACAGGCTTGCTCTTCAAACAACCTCCACAGCCATCTGCCTCTACGCTGATGTCGTTATGCCATAAAACACGGTGGTGTCTCAGGCTCTGCTCCCCACCCCACACCCCACCAGCCCCACTTCCTTCTGACCTGGCATGCACTCAAACCTCTGGAGGCCTTTGCAGCTCCCAGGACTATCTGGTGGGTGTTCTGCCTTTGAGATGTTGGCCCAACCTGCAGCTGAGGAGCTGCATAGGGCTAGAGCCTGATTTGGCTTCAGCACCAGGTTTAGAAGTTTTATTACATGGGAAAGGTGTGGCTCAGGGGTTGAGAAAGGGCTGGCAAAGGTGGCCTCAGGGTCCTGATACTGGGAGTCTCCCACTTTGGCAGGAATCCAGCCCTGCAGGGTAATGGCCAGATATTATTAGCAGTTGCAGGAGGCTATGGGAAGGGGGTGTGAAATGGAAGTGGAGGCTTGGGGAGCAAATGTGGCCCCATGTCTAATGACCAGACCCTCTCACACATGTCAGGTGCAGCAAAGAAACCAGAAATAATATTGCTTTGGAAACTGTAGACCTTTTTTTTCCAGTAGAGGCAACATTATGAGAAGGAAATGTTAGGGGAAAGAAATAAGTAAACCAATTTAATGCAAGTTTAAATCTATTTATCAATAAGATACATCCTGTAAATAAATTTGGTAAGTAAATTTGAATCAATTCTTGCTGGAATTTAAATCTCTTAGTGAGATTACTAGTTTCAAAGTACTACTTCACCAAAACTTGATGTATAATTTGGTTATGTAAGATCACAAAAGGTTCTGAGAACCACAATTTACCTGATGCTCTTTGGTCTTGTCATATACATTTACCAGGCCAGGAGATGGGTGCACAGATACATTCTGAGAGGCTTTCCTTAACCATATCCTTTGTATCATTGATTTACTTTTTAAAAGGCAGAAGAGGTTATCCATTATGTATGATTTCAGGCAACTTCTAATAACAATGACATTACAACCTATATGTGTATTTCTTATAGTTCTAAGCAAAGCCTATCACAGTATTGATATTCTTGTTTTGGTGTTTGTCATGATACATGGGAAATTTCACCGCTAATTTTCACAACCTTGTTTATTCTGCAAGAATTCCTTTTACTCAGGAGTAGCAAAAGTATAGAAAAATGTTGAAAGATATATTGTAAATACTTCTGGAATAAGCTGGATATTACAGGTGACTTTTCTTTTGTCCTCTTTTCTGTATGTTCTAAATATTTCCACAATAAAAATAGTTTATATTTATTGAGTGCTGTCTCTATGTCAGGGTCCATGTGAAGTCTTTTATGTTCATTATGTACATATCTTCTCAATAATCCTGCAAGAGAGGCCCAATTATTATCCTCACTTTACTCGCGAAGAAACTAAAGTTTGAAGAGTTTAAATAAACTTGCCCAGTGATTTATTAGTGGTAGGGGCAGAATTCAAACCTATGTATATCTGATTGCAGAATTTGGATTATTAGCCACTATGCTAAACTTCATTTCTTTTGTAATCAGAAACACGCATATGGACTTCTGGTCAACATGGTGCTGAAGGCAGACATGGCTCGCCTCTTCACATAACCACATCAAAATTGCAACTAAAATATAGAACAACCGTCATTCAGAACAATCAGAAATCCACTTGATTGGAAGTCTGACAACTATGGAATTAAAGAAACCACACACATCAAACTGGTAGGAGGGGCATAGATGTGGAAGGGGCTAGTCCCACAGCCACATGTGGTGGACAAAAATTAGGGAGGGATATCTCAGGAGTGAGGAGTCCCAGCCCAGGGTTTTAGTGCCAAGCCCACCAGCCCAAGGTTCCAGTGCCAGAAACATAAGTCCCCACAACTTCTGGTTGCAAAAACCAGCAGAGATTGAATCAGTGGAAGAAACTGCTGGAGCCCCAAGCAGTTCCTCTTAAAGAACACAGACACACAGACTCACCTACTCTTCTCACTCTCTCTGAGCTATAGCACCATGGTAGCAGCTCAAAGGGCACCAGTGGTGTATAGAGAGAAGCTAATGTGTCTGGCATCAAGGTGAGGAGAGGCCATTGTCCCTTTTCTAAACCCTCCTCCCACAGAGCCAGCAAGCTGGTACCATATCTGAGACTCCAACAACCTGGCTAACACTGTTTGACCCACCTTGGAGATCCCCAGAGACTTCCCCACCCAATTTATGGGTCACCCCAAGCCACTTTTCCATGTAAACGGCTGGTCTTGGCTCATGCTTCACAACTTCCTTAATCTTATCAAACAAGCTATAGCTGGCTCCAATGAGCCCCAGACCTGGTACTAGCAGCAGCCAGCCTAAATTCACAGCTTGGCTTCACCTGGGAATCTTCAATCCGAGCACAAGTAGCAGCTATTAGATTACTTTATAACACAGGCAGAGTGCCCTGGGAAAAACACAGGTAGGGGCTGACCTTGACCTGCACTGCCCAGGAAACCCCAGGGCCAGTGCACCTACTGGACAACTCCAGACCACATCAGAGCACCACCATCCTGCCCCTGCATAGCCGATCTTCCACGGAGGGTGGAAGCTGGCGATCAGTGGTCACAGCCAGTCTTTGCAGCTGACTGGCCTGGATACATCCCTCCCATTGATTTGCCAACAGCAAACAAGTCTCAACTGCAAGAGGAGGGTGGACTCAGCCCACACGAATGGCACACCTCGAGTACCCAGCTTGGGGAGGTTGTGCCACTCTACCCTGCAGGACACCTACTACATTCGGTCACAAAACTAAGACACAGAGTCAAAGCAACTCTACTTAATACATAGAAACAAATACAGGTAGGTTGCCAAAATGAAGAGACAGAGAAACATGGCCCAAATGAAAGAATAGCTCAAAACTCCAGAAAAAGAGCTAAACAAAATGAAGATAAGCAGTCTATCATACGCAGAGTTCAAAACACTGGTTATGAGGATGCTCAAGGAACTTAGTGAGGACCTCAATAGCATAAAAAAGATCCAGTCAAAAAAGAAAAGATATTATAATTGAAATAAAGAACAATTTACAGGGAAACAACAGTACAGTGGATAAAGCCAAGAATCAAATCAATGATTTGAAACATAAAGAACCAAAAAACAACCAATCAGAACATCAAAAAGAAAAAAGAATCCAAAATAAATGAGGATAGTATAAGCAGCCTCTGGGACAACTTCAAGAGGTCCAACATTCGCGTCATAGGGGTGCCAGAAGGAGAAGAGAAACAGCAAGAAATTGAACTCTGTTTGAAAAAATAGTGAAAGAAACTTCTTAATTTGGTGAAGAAAATAGACATGCAAGTCCACAAAGCATGGAGAGTCCCAAACAAGATGGATGCACAGAGGCCCACTCCAAGACACATCATAATTAAAATGTCAACAGTTAAAGAGAGTATCTTAAAAGCAGTAAGAGAAAATCAGTTAGTTACCTACAGGGGAGTTCCCACAGGACTGTCAGTTGATTTCTCACAAGAGACTTTGTAGGCCAGAGGGGAATGTCAAGAAATATTCAAAATCATAAAAAGTAGGATCCTATAGTCAAGATTGCTCTACCCAGCAAAGCTATCACTTAGAATTGAAGGGCAGATAAAGAGCTTCCCAAACAAGAAAAAACTAAAGGAGTTCATCATATCCAAGCCATTATTATAGGAAATGTTAAAGGGACTTATTTAAGAAAAAGATTAAAACTATGAACAATACAGTGGTAATAAATACATATCTAGCAACAACTGAATCTTAAGAACAAACTAAGCAAACAAGAAGAACAGAGACAGAATCATGGATATGGAGAACATTTTGATGGTTGCCAGATGGGAGGTGGTGGGGGAGAATAAGTAAAGGGGTAAGGGGATAAAGAAGTACAAATAGGTGGTTACAGAATATCCACAGGGATGTAAAGTACAGTATGGGAAATAGAGTAGCCAAAGAACTTTTGTGAGACCCATGGACATGAAAAGTGGTGGGAGGATTGCCTGAGGTAGTGGGGGGTGTCAGGTGGAGGTGGACAAAGGGGGAAAATCAAGAAAAGTGTAATAGAATAATTAATATAATTTTTAAAAAAGGAACACAGAAACATGTAATTTTTATTTCAAGAATAAACAATAAACCCCACTATGGTATTTAGTTTATAACTTGCATGACAAATATTAAATGTACATCCAATTTCCAGACACATCTACCAAAGTTACAATCTAAGAGCTGATGAAGAAAAAAGTTAAGATTTACTTAAGTTGAATCTCATCATTTTAATCAACTCAAAAGTGTTACTTGATCATAGTATCCACTTCTATGAAATTTAGAAATAAATGAGAAAAAAGAGTGTTAGAAAATAGGCACAGAAATTATTTAAATAATGAGAAAGAAATAGGAGAAATAGCCCTGGCTGGTGTGGCTCAGTGGATTGAGCGTTGGCCTGTGAACCAAAGGGCCGCCAGTTCGATTCTCAGTCAGGGCACATGCCTGGGTTATGGGCCAGGTCCCAAGTATGGGGCATGCAAGAAGCAACCACACATTGATGTTTCTCTCCTTCTCTTCTCCCTCCTTTCCCTTATCTCTAAAAATAAATAAATAAAATATTTATAAAAAAAAAGAAATAGGAGAAATAACAACTGATGCCAAAAAAATACAAAGGGTTATAAGAAAATACTATGAACAGTTATATGCCAACAAACTGGACAAACTGTATGAAATGGATAAGTTCCTAGAAACATACAATCTTCCAAAAATAAATCAGGAAGAATCAGAGAATCTGAATAGACAGATTATACCTAATGAAATTGAAGTAGTAATTTAAAAAATACTCCCAAGAAACAAATGTCCTGAACCAGAAGGCTTAGCAGGTGAATTTAACAAATGTTCTGAGAAGAACTAACTTCTCTCCTCAAACTATTTCATAAAATTCAAGAGGAGGGAAGGCTCCCAAACTTATTTTATGAGGCCAGCTTTATCCTAATTCCAAAACCAGATAAAGATGCTACAAAGAAAGAAAATTATAGACCAATATTCCTGATAAATATAGATGCTAAAATCCTCAATAAAATATTTGCAAACCAAATACAGTAATGCATCAAAAAGATCATGCACCATGATCAAGTGGGATTTATTCTGGGAATGCAAGGTTGGTGCAACATTTGCAAATCAATAAATGTGATTCACCATATAAACCAAATGAAGGATAAAAACTACAATAGATGCAGAAAAAGCTTTTGATAGAATCCAGCACCCATTTATGATCTAAATTCTCAGCAAAGTGGGAATAGAGAACATGCCTAAACATAATAAAGGCCATGTATGAAAACCCACTGCCAACATCATACTCAATAGGCAAAAACTACAAGCATTCCCCTAAATCAGGACAAGACAGGAATGTCCCCTTTCACCTCTCTTAATCAACATAATACTGGAAGTTCTAGCCACAGCAATCAGACAAGAAGAAATAAAAAGCATCCAAATTGGAAAGGAAAAAGTAAAATTGTCTTTATTTACAAATGACATAATACTGTATATAGAGAACCCCAAAGATTCCACCAAGAAACTACTAGAATTGATACATGAATTCAGCAAAGTAGCAGGATACAAAATTAATACCCAGAAATCAGTTGCGTATTTACATGCCAATGATGAACTAACAGAAAAGGAAATTAAGAAAACGGTCCCATTCACAATGGTTGAAAAAGAATAAAATACCTAGGAATAAACCTAACCAAGGATGTAAAAGACCTGTGCTCAGAAAATTATTAGACATTCAAGAAAGAAATTGAAGAAGATACAAATAAGTGGAAGCATATACTGTGTTCACGTATAGGAAGAATTAACATCATTAAAATGTCCATACTACCCAAAGCAATCTATAGATTCAATGCAATTCCTATCAAGATTCCAATGATGTATTTCACAGAACTAGAACAAATATTTCAAAAATGTATATGGAAAGACTAAAGGCCCGGCATAGCAGCAGTGACCCTGAGAAAGAACAAAATTGGAGGATTCACACTGCCTAATATCAAACTATACTCAAAGGCCAGAATAATCAAAACAGCCCAGTGCTGGCATAAAAACAGACACATAGATCAATGGAACAAATTAGAGCCCAGAAATAAACCCACATCTTAATAGTCAATTAATATTCAACAGAGGAAGCAAGCACATACAATGGGCTAAAGATAGTTTATTCAATAAATGGTGTTGGGGAAATTGGGCAGATACATGCAGAAAAATGAAACTAGGCCACCTTCCTACAACACGCGCAAGAATAAATTCAAAATGGACCAAACATTTAAATGTTAGACCCAAACCATAAAAACCCTAGAAGAAAACATAAGCAGCAAAATCTTGGATATTGTTTGTAGAATTTTTTAATCGAATATATCTCCCCAGGCAAGGGAAACAAAAGAAAAAATCAACAAGTGGGACCACATCAAACTAAAAAGTTTTTGCACAGCAAAGGAAAACATCAACAAAATAGAAAGACAGCCTACAGAATGAGAGAACGTATTTGCTGATACATCTGATAAGGGGTTAATATCCAAAATGTATAAAGTACTTACAAAATTCAACACCAAAAAGCAAACAACCCAATTAAAAAATGGGCAAAGGACCGAAATAAACGCTTCTCCAAAGAGGACATATGGATGACCAATAGACTATGAAAAGTTGCTCAACATCGCTAGCCATCAGAGTGATGCAAATTAAAACCACAATGAGATACCATCTCACGCCTCTCAGAATGACTATCATCAATAAGCCAACAAACAACAAGCACTGGTGAGAATATGGAGAAAGGGAAACTTTTTCACACCGTTGGTAGGAATGCAGACTGGTGCGGCCACTGTGGAAATCAGTACAGAGACATCACAAAAAATTAAAAGTTGATCTGCCTTTTGACCCAGCAATCCCCCTTCTGGGAATACATCCAAAGGAACCCAAAACACTAGTTCAAAAGAACATAAGCACCCCTATGTTCATTGCAGCATTATTTACAGTCATGGAGATATGGAAGCGGCTGAAGTATCCATCAATAAGTGAGTGAATAAAACAACTATGGGGCATTTACACAATGAAATTCTACTCAGTTGTAAAAAAAAGAAGAAAATTTTACTCTTTGTGACAGTATGGATGGAACTGGAGAACATTATGTTAAGTGCATAAACCAGTCAGAGAGAGAAAAATACCATATGATTTCACTCACATGTGGAATCTAATGAGCAAACTCAACTAATATGCAAAATAGAGACAGATTCATAGATAGAGAGAAGATGACAACTAGGGGGATGGGGCATGGGTTGGGGTGGAGGGTTTGAACAAGAAGGGAAAAGGACTCATGGACAACAGTGTGGAGATTCCTGGGTGGGGGCGTGTGTATAAGGTGATTAAATAGTAATGGAAAAAGAAATACAGTAAAGATTAAACAAAAAAAGATTTTAAAAAAAGATATGACAAGGTAAATTGGTTATTTTTGCTTTTTTTTTTTTTTTGCTTGAAGAAGAAAAGGCTGAAAGAAGATTAAACCACAATTTCAAAAAAAAGGAAGAACTATAATGTGATTAGTGAGAGAGGCTGTTGTCCAGTCTCAAACCACACCTGAAATATGACATTTAGTCTGGGTGCCACATTTTAAGAGAGACCTTGGTCAACGGGAGTGTGTCAGATGGGGGTGAACACGATGGTGTGTTCCTACGCGCTGCAATGCGTGAGTTGGAATTGCCCAGACTCTGGATGTCGCTGGAAAAGGGCTTGGAGGAAACAAAGGATCTGGGTCCAGAGCTATGAAGGTCTGCCACGTCAGAGGGGTTGGGCTTGTTCTTTCTCATGCCGGAGGGCAGGACTAAGACCAACGGGGCAGGTGTTGAGTGTAAAGAGAAATTCAGAATCTACTAAAATGGGCCGCAAGTGAACCAATGAGTCCCCAGGATTCGCCAAGCAGAAAGAATGTCTGAATCTTCTTGTTAAGAATGAATGGTAGAACTACCTGTTGAGATGGTAGAATTTTCTCAGTCAGTTTTAAAGATGTGACAGGCAACTCCTTTCAGAGAATGACTTATAGAGAAGGTTCTTATATCAGAAACCAGTGGTACATCTTACATAATTGTTTTGTCCTCTTCTACCATACACCTGTATTCTTTTGTTCAATACATATGCCTCCACAGTTATATGATGTGTTGCCCTCTGGGAATTTGCTTTTAAGCATTAAAATATTCCCCTTCCCATAACTGTTTATTTAACACAACTTACTAGGTGAAAACAGAGGAGAAAAAAGAAAAAAACACAGGTCTTTGAAAAAAAGTAGATAATTTTTAGACAACCATGAAGAGAGAGCATGAGGCTTAGACCTATTCTCACTAAAATTTTAATGTCCTGTGTGACCTTCAGTAAGTTAAGTTACTTAAGTGCTCTGTGCCTCAGTTCCTTCTTCAGTAAAATGAATATAATAACTCTTGCCTCATGGTTCTTATGGGAATTAGTGAGTTAATGTTTGCCCAGTTCTTTGAGGTCCTTGGATGAAAGGTGTTATATAAATACTAGTTATCATTATTAACATTTAATAACTATATCTATACTTATGATACCAAGTGTCCTAAGAAACAAAGCTGTTACAGGCCACAGAAAAGCTTTCAAAGCCTGATTCACAAGGGCCTATGAAGACCTAAGCTAGAATTATCAACAGAGCTTTGTGTCCTATTGTCAGTTTAAACATTGCACTCCCCTGGAACCAACCTGATGGTTAGCTGTAGATTCAAGAGTTGCTTTTTAAAGCACTTTGGCTGTCTTCAGCCTAGTTTTCTTTACTACTTCAAACTAGTGGCAATTTTGGAATTCTCAAATTATTTTCTTTTTCTTATCTACTTATAGCCTCAGTGGAACCTTTTGAATACTTACATAACACTACCTGTGGTAATTTTTGTCTTGTTTTCCCATGGAAACAGCAGCTTTTGTCCTCAATAAAGGAAGAGCACATAAGAATGGCTGTCAACCATGCTCAGGAAACAGAGATCGCTTTGCTCGGTCCTCTGGCCTGGCGTTCAGTGCTCACTGCTGCAACGTCCTTCATTCTCACTCTGTTCCTTGTACTTATCGGAAACAGCAGGAGTAGGTGGGAAGTTGGAAAGGGGGTGGCCCTTCTTTGATCTCAGAGAACAAACTTAAAAAGCAATCGTTTAAAGAGAAGGAAAACCAAATATAGAAAAAGGAGCAAAGATAAGGTATTGAGCAGTTCAGCTGTCACCTATGTATCTGCTTCAAGATGACTGGTGGAAGAGTCCTTCATGTGAAAAAGCAAGTTACCTGATAGAAAAATGGGCAATAGTTATGAACAAACATGTCAAAAAAGAAGTCTGGCTGATCAGTAAATATGAACAATGCCCAGAGAAATGCAAATTAAACAGTAAAGAGACACTGTTTCACACTTTAGGTTGCTAAACATTTTTTTTTTTTTTTTTAAGAATAACACACATGGAGAATAGAGTGAAGTAACACTGCTGCTGGGAATATAAACTGATACAACCCCTGGAGAATAACTTAACACTATGTAGTAAAGTTGAAGGTGTGTATACACTGAGGCTTGACATTTCAGTTCCACACTTCACAGTCCAGAGAAACTCTTGTACGTGTGAACGTGGAAATGTGAACAAGACCATTTGTAGCCCCATTTGTTTGTGATGGTGAGAAACGACTTAAATGGTGGAAACAATCTAAATGTCCATCTAAAAGAGGCCAGAAAATAAACTGTGGTGTAGTCAGATAATGGAATACTCCGTACTATACAGCAGTAAAGTTGAATGAACTACAGCTACAGGTATCACTCTGTATCCCTATTGATAACCCTCAAAAAAAGCATAATGTTAGGACAAAATAAAAGAAGTCCATAGAAGCATACAAGGAAAAATGTCATTTACATAAAGTTTTAAAATATTCAAAAGAAGATGACTGGTAGTTATTATTATAGAGAAATTCAAACACTTAGTCTGGGTATAGAGTCTGAATTTCCAGCCTTGGCATTCCCTTCGTTAAGCATTCCAGCACTTTCTTGAAAGTTTTGCCCCGCTAGTGCCAAGTAATTGCTACAATCAAGATTTCTGCAGAATTCAGTAGAAATGGGCTTCAAGGGTCCTCATACCCCTCCAAGAAATATTTGTTCTATCCTAGAGCTGTCCAGTACAAACATAATGTCAGCCACATATGTCATTTAAAATTTTCTAGTAGTCATATTTAAAAAATGAAAATGAACAGGTGAAATTAATTTTGATAATAATTTCATTTAACTAAACGCATTCAAAATATTCTGTATGTAATCAAAATTTTAATAAGATCTTTTCAATGTTTTCACACTAGGTCTTTAAAACCTGGTGTGCATTTTACACTTAGAGTGTATCTATTTGGAGGCTAAACCTAGAAACACTTTCTCTACATCTAGATTTCATGACATCTAGAGTTGTAAAGGTAGAGTCACACACCAAACATATATAAAGTTCTCTAGATTGAGAACTGATTTTTAATTTAACTTTTAATTAATTGAAACGAAATAAGTAACAAATTCCGTTCCTTAGTCTCACCACATTTCAAGGGCACACTAGTGCTGTGTGGCTCTTGGCTTCCATGTCGCACAGAGCAGGTGTGACCTGTGGTGGTAAGAAACTGTGTTCACCCACCTTTCCTCTCTGCAATTCCTCTTTTTATATGATTGAAATCAAACTAAAAGAGTCTAGAGTGGCCTTGCAGGAGGACAGAGGTAACCACACGGAGCCAACTGCAGCAAAAGGTTTGTTGACCAGCAAGGGTCAAGGCCACTTAACGACAGGAGTCTAGCCTGATTTATATGTTCAGTCACCTACTTCCTAAACCTCTCAATGGTTTCCACTATGAAAAGCTGGGAGGGCCCCCCAGGGTCCCATACACTTGGGGTGACTCTGTGTCTGGAGTGTCTGCCTTAAATGATTAATCTCCCAAAGTGTGAGTGACTCAGTTCTACTCAAACACCAGCCCCTTTCCAAGATCAGGGCCTGGGTGTCCCCTGGGACTCCTTGGCAATTTCTAGATTGGATAATTAAACACAAAAAGTTAAACAGCAGCCACAGTGCCAGTGGTTAACGTGGAGGGACGTTTCATCTTTAAACGAAAGGCTGTCAGGCTCTCCAGTATTCGAAAGTATCCTCACGTTTTCCTTATGCTTAAGGCCAGCTTAGGCACACAACACATCCACTCGCACACACACTCAAAAACCATAGAAAGGACACAGAGTGGTTTCTTAGGAAAACAACAACAACAAAGCCTTTGGAACTATTGATAATGAATAAGGCAGGCAGTAGTGGCAATTAATATGTGCAGAGATGGGACGCCTACTGTTCTCTGAGCCATAGCTCATTTAAAATACTCACCCTGTAATTTATGAATGATATTTAATACCTCAGTGACCATAAACCTCAATGTTTTATTACCACTGCTTAGCATACCTTTGATGTGCTGCCCAGCTCTACACAATCCAAAACAAATTACTTTCAGGAAGCTGGATATTATATAAATGCAGGCAAGTCATAAATAATGCACAGGAGGAACATTTTCTGTGGGCTCTGACATGCTACAATGGGTCTCTGTGAGTGTGACTCCTGAAGCATCTCACTGGCCCTGCGTGAGGGGCAGCAGAGCTGCCCATCTGCAGAGTGTTTGCCAGACAGGGCGGAGGCTGACAGCCAGGCTCCACTGACACCGCTTTTTAAACCTATAGCAGAGGCAGATGTAGTTGCATGAGGACCCTCGACAGAGTTACGATCTTCTTAACGAGAGACAGATGTGAAAGGAACAGACCTTTCATTTACATTTTTGGTGGCCTTTTCACAATTTTCTTCTCTGCTATTGCATGAGCATGTGTGGGCTCCCTTTCCCGTTCTCAACAGCAGCTGTTTAAAAGTCTCCACTCTTTTCAAGGCCCTGAACCCCCATGTCTGCCGTCTTGGAAGATGAGAGAATCTACTCCCTCACTGAGGACATCGAGGTCATTAGGCAAGAACTCCTCCATCCTTCCCCAACATATTTATACATTTCCCCCCATCCTTACTGACTACTTTTGTCTTGTAGGGGACAATTCTTTCCAAAGGCAACACCTGTGTCCTTGATCATGTCCTTTTCCCTCTCTTCTAACCTATAAATGATCCCTTTGCCTCTTTAGTTCTCTTCCTCTCCTCTAGTTCCTTACTTTGGATTCTAAAGTAAGATAAAAAAACTGTTTAATTCTACAAGTGAACAAGCAACCGAAAATAAAATCTTCTCCATGACTACACTCCTTTATTTCTGAAGATGTACTTTTTACAATCTGTCCCATATCCAGTTTTTTGGAAAGAGGTGGCCTCTGTCTTATTCAGACCTCGCCCTCATTGTCAAGTTGACTCTGTCCTCAACAATCTGCTAAGAACCTTCTCGTGGTTTTCCACATCCCATAACCCTCCTCCAGGTCTCCTCTCATGAGACCTTCTGCAGAGTTGGATGCTCCTAACCCTCTACTCCCCACCTGAAACTTTTATCTCCCAGGTTTATGTGTTCATATTCCTGGTCAGAGCTTTTTTCCTGATCTCTTCTGTCCCCACTGCCCACACCCAGTCCTCTTCTGTGTACACTCTTCCTGGGTGATTGCATCCTCTTCACTGACTTCAGCCATCACCCGGGCACCTGTGGCTCTCAGCCCTGTCCCTGAGCCTCAGTTCCCCAAACTCCACCAGTTTTCCATTGGATAGCTCCACAGGTCACCTTTTCAAACTAAAGTTATAATGAAGGAGAACTGTTCTGTCCTTCTATCCTTTGGCAAGGAGCCCAAACATCACCACTCAAACTCCTTGCTAACTGACAACAGGAAAATGTATCTTCACAGTGGAGAAATACGATGGCCACCAAATGTGGTGTTACTGCTTGTGGAAACACCTGACATTCTATACCTGCTAATGGGATAAAATATAAAGTATAAGACATTACCTGTAAATTATTCTTGTCCAAAAATATTTAACCTGAATGACTCAAGCCTTTAGACCCAACTTCCTCTTATATAAAATACTAGGGTTAGAGGAACAAGCTAAATGATAGCACAAGGTAACAATCAGGCAAATCCAGATAGTGAGACCTCTATAAAACAAGTGGCCTGGCATCTTCGAAAAGACAGTAAATAATAAAGGTCAATATAGTTTATAAAATGGAGGATTGCTAGAATAAAAGAACTAAAAAGAGATAACCAAATGCAATGCATGGAACTTGATTGGATCCTGCTTTGAAACAACCAGCTATAAAAGATACTTTGGGTTCAACATGGAAAATTTGAACATTGACTTTAAATGAGATACTATTAGAGAAATAGTGTAAATTTTCTTAAATATGGTAATGGTACTGTGTTCATGAAAGAGAATGTCCTATTCTTGGGAGATGTACTCTGAGTTTTTTAGGGATGAATTTTTGTGATGCTTGCAACTTACTTTCAAATGTTTCTGCAAGAAACAGACAACTTTCTGTATAGTGCATCTGTATAAATCAAATATGTCAAAGTATTAATAACTTTTTAATTTAGATAATATGTTTAGGAGTGTTCAATATGTTTTCATTCAACAGTTGTGCATGTTTAAAATTTTTCATTTAAAAATTTAGAAAAATAATAGTCAAATATACAAATATAAATTGAAAACTTTTCTTCGATCTCCCACCTACTCCTTTGCTGCCACTATTCATCAAGTACATGAAATTAACATGGCATCATGTGTCATTTCTCTCTTCTTCCTCAGAGCTCCTGTCTCTGTCGATTCTATAAGCTGGTCTTCATTTCTCCATCTCCGAGGACCAACCCTCCCTTCCCCACTCATGGCTGCTGCACTGCCCTCCACAGGCCTCAGTCATAAATCACCTGGCCCCTCCCCAGTCGGTCCATTCTCCCCACTCCCTCGTGTGGTGAAACTGTTCCGCATGTCCCCATGCCTCCAAATAAGATCAGATTCCTAGAAATAAAAATATCGGAGAATAACACTGAAAAGAAATCTGGAGGTAATGATGAGGAGGGGGTCAACCGACACCTAGAGATACCCTAGGCTTTTGACTCTAAAGCTTGAGTTCTGATCCCGAGGCCTCCCCACTTCGGGCTTCACCGCTGCGCTGAGAGCCGAGAAGATGAGTCTGACAGAAAGGAGAACGCTCCCTGTGGAAGCTCTGCCTGGAGAAAGAGGTTATTTGTGGATCAGCAAAGTGATATTCTAGGTTGTTAAGGCTTATAAAAGTGTCTATTAACTATCACGGCTATGACTTTGGAAGCTCGATGAAAGACTCATTTTATCAGCTCTGGAAGAGGTTTCTAATGCTCTGTTGGTGAAGCAGAGGGGAAGCAGACATTCTCATACATTGTTAGCGTGAACGCAAATTGGTATAATCTCTATGGAAGACAATTTGGCAACATCTAAATGAGTATGATCAGGGCCATATCACTTCAGAAAATTTGTTCCACAGCTATACATGCACATAGGCAAAATGATGTATGGTGTATATAATATTTCCATGCCATTCATTGAAATATTGTTTGAATTGCCAAAACAGTGAAATCAGCCCAATGTTTAACAGTAAGAGGCTAGATAAATTATGGTGCATCAACCTTCAGGAATACTATGCAACTACCATAAAAATGGGAAAGATGTCTATATACAAATATCTACAAGATATATTGTGACGTGGAAAATGCAAGGTGCATCAGGATGTGTAGAGTTCTCTAAGCTTTATGTTCAAATGTAGGAAAATAAGAGAACGGGTGCTCAAGAACAAAAAAGTCAAAAAGCACACACTGAGTTAATGCAGCAATACATACGCAAAAAAGCACCTGTCATGTCTAAAGTTAGGAAAACACAGGGAGGACACTGGGGCTGTCAGAACCTAGACACCTTAGGAGACTTTCATGGATCTAAGGTTAGACATCTGAGAAGAACTCCGCTTGACTGATGCTGTTGTCTCTGGGAGGCAGGGAGTGGGGACACCAAGGGGGGTTCTGGGAATGCAGGTACACCATGGAAATGGAAATGAATTGCGCTGCCAAGCTCCCCTCTTCCTGCCTTCCAGTTTTCCTCTAGTGGTTGATTTCACAGAGAATTAGCTGACAAAGGAAAAATGTAATTTCTAGAACTCTGAGTAGACTATAGAAGGATGGATTTGAAGCCGAGAGACAGAAGCTTAGTAACTAGCACCCTAGAGGCAGTAAGAATGGTCAGTTTGGGCAGGGCCATACTGTGGCTGTTGGGACAGGTGCATTTGTAAGTGGTGATGGACTTCACACTGTGCTCTGATGATGCCCCCTCCCACCACAGCCGGGGCTTAGCACTCACACCAAGAGTGAGGTTTAGACTTATGCCAGTAGATTACATGTCTCCTGTGGGCCGGAGCCTCGCTGGGCATTTTTCTTTTGGCATATATTATTTTAGTTCACCCTTCTGATATCACTTGTGATGAATAATATTGTCAGCACTTTGCAAATGAGAATATTGAATGAGAAAAAGAAATTCTTCGAAGTAGAGCATCCCCTTCCCTCTCCCCTTGTGTATTTTCCCCTCGCACTCATTCTGTCAGTTAATGGAAGGTGAGCCACATTAAACAAATGAGTGGTTCCAGCCACCCACCTGAGACCCTTGGGTCCCCTTTGGGCTGGATGAGGGGGCAGCCATGCTGTGACTGAGCCAAAGTAGACACGCCAGGGCCTGCTCCTGAATCCGAAAGCACCTGGCCTTGGGGAGGCTGCCTTCTCAAAGGCCTGCCCGTCTGTCTGCGCTCTCCAGTTCCCTCTCTGCTGCATCCATCTTTAGATTCCCAGTCCTGAAAGATGGCTCAGCAGCCAAATGAGCTTTGCGACAGGAAGCACAACAATCGACACCATCTCCTTGAGTCAATAGCTGTGGCTGAAAGCAAATAAAATGATAACCCTGCGGTATGATTCCAAAGGAAATGCTTAAAGGATTGGGTTTCACGTGTCTTCCCCAAAAGGCAGAGTTTGTCTGTCACAAATGCTTAAAGCCTGTTTGTTAATCCTGCCTGTGCTTTGCCAGCTCCTCCCCGCCCCCGTGTTTTCTGTTCAGGTCAGAGAATACCCCCCTCCCGCCCCCCGCCCCCAACACACACAAACTTCTCCAGTGACTCACTGGGTTGGAGGGAGGGCTAACTTAAGTATGTGTTCTCTTATCTTGAGGCTGTACTCCACAAAAAAATTCTCAAAAATAAGAAACTTATTTACACAATAGCTATCATGCCAAATGAATAGGAAGCAGCTCTTAACTGGGTCTCCAAAACAGAGTAGGGAGAACAACTTCACGAAACAGATAAACACTAATCAATTAACCAAGACGTAAACTTTGCCCTTCAAGTACCTCACTCAGATAAACAACAGTTGTGCCCTCTTTTACAAATCTCATCATAAGGAAATTCAAACTCACAAAATAACCAAATGAATAAATGGATGCCTCACTTTACAAAGGTATCTAAAAGGATTCTTTCCATTTTTGTCTCAATGGGAATCCTTTTTCCCAAACTCCAGTTATGTGTCAGTTCTTAAACTAAGCCCATTTTATGCAGTGAAGGTCACCAATACTCGCTCGACACAAGGGGTTTTTACGTTATCAGTGGAGGCTCTATCTGAATTCCAATATTGAGCCCTGTCTCTAGCATGGGTGTCCAACCCGTGGCCCACGGGCCGCAGGCAGCCCAGGATAGCTGTGTATGTGGCCCAGCACAAAATTGTAAGTTTGCTTAAAACATTATGATTTTTTGTGTATGTGATTATGTGTCATGATGTACTTAATGTGTGGCCCAAGACAATTCTTTTTCCAATATGGCGCAGAAATGCTAAAAGGTGGGACACCCCTGCTCGGGCTTGGTCTTTCTCATTTTGGTTTCCCTTTTCTCCTTCCTGTAGATGCCTGCCCCAATTCAAGGAATGATGCAATGACTTCTGGGTAAATTTCGCAAGCCTCTCTTCTGTGACCCACTGTCCTGGGTGTTCTCCGTAATCTTGCCATTCTTGAGACAACTCTGAAAGACCACAATGAGTATCCCTTGACCGCACGGATTGAATTTGAGTAACGTTGCTTCCCACCTAGCGTTGTCTAAAGCAAACTGAATTGTTTCAGTTTTAATTTCAGTGTTACTTTGGACAAGATCTAAAACCATGTGAACTTGTAAAAGAGTGGAATCACCTTTTCTTTTTTACTTTAATATATTTGCACCCCCATTCTCTCTTTTCTTCATAATATTTTTACATGAAAATGTATGTTTTAAGATGTTACCACAGGCTTCCCTGACTTTTATCCAAACCCACAGACCTCAATACTGGGCAAAAAAAACTAGCAAAATCAGATAGTCTTGGTAGATTTCGAAAGCTTTCAGTTTCCATCCAGGCTAGAAATAGCACCAGGAATAAAAAATCCTTTTGTGTGATATGATGGCTCAGTTGCGAGTCCTAAGTCACTCTGTAATAGGGTTAGGTTTTCAAAAACCACAGTTTAAAATGTTAACTAAATAGATTAGACTTTCAGACATTGG
>PVJD01008693.1:0-69939 GCA_004026545.1 Mormoops blainvillei
TCTCCACACGTTAGATGTTATTATTTATAAGTGTTTAGAGCATGTCTTTTGGACCAGGAACAGATAAAATGTATGTTGGACTTATATAAATTTACCTTAATATTGAAATACAAGACAATTTTCTCTGGCATTATTCTCTCTTCATATTATTTTATATCAGGCCTAAAATTTCTCTGTTGCCTCCTTTTTTGATGTTGATATTTATAAAGCAATTGCTGGCCACTTCTCCTTTGTACTTCAACACTGTTTGATTTCTTTTTCTCTTTTTTCGACTTCGGTGTAATCGGCTTTCTGTATAACAGTTATGTAAGGCCCACACGTCCTTTGTTTTATATTTTTGGTGCCTTCTATAGGACACACACAGTCTGTATGTCAAGCTGTCTGGGGTTAGTTCAAGGGTCCTGCCAAACCTGTTGGTTCTAAAGCAGTCTGTTCCGTCTGGGCCCTGCCCTCATTGAGTCAGGGCCACGTGAGTCTATCGTGCCTTCTTGCTGGCGTCTGCTGGGATTGAAATGCTAGTTTTAAATGCCAGCCAGACTTGGCACGGGGTTTGCAAACCTTGGATTGGGGCCAAAGGTGATTTGTGAGTATCTCAACAGGCAGGAGCAAGGAGGAGACTGAGCTGGGGCTTACCGACCTGCCCCGTCCCACCCGTGTTGGGGGTGCAGGGAGGGCTAGTCGTGTATTGCATAACCGTAATTAGCCCCGTCGCCCCTGTCTTTCCTTTTGTTCCGTCGCAAAGCTTGGTGACGTTCCTTACCATAAATAATGTCATGGTGACTCATCATCTTCGGTTGGGTCCCTCGAGACACAGACTCCGAGGCGGAGATCTGCAGGTGGGGGGTTTAGCAGGCAGTGCTCTTGGAGAACACCTGCGAGGGAATAGCAGGGCTGAGAGGTGCAGCCGCAGTGGCACCCTCAGCAGATCTTACCCGGAGCCTTAAAGCTGGGATGGGCACCTCCAAATCTTCCTGGATTGAGGGGGTCAGTTACAGATGTGGGTTGCCCCAGAAGGGGGGGGTGTGTGGGCTGGGGGGGTGGGCACTGCTCCCTTCAGCTGAAACAAAGCAGGAATAGGAGCAGAAGGTAGCAGGAAAGCACTAGATGTTAATTTATGGCGCAGACGAATTACGTGGCTGAGCGCAGAGTAGGCAGGCGAGATCCGAAGGAAAGAAGGCTGCTTGAGACGGTTCGTGGCAGCCACCGAGTTGACTGCATATCGGTGCAGGCCTGTTCCTGTGGCACTGCGGAGCCACGGAATGGTCCGGGGCTCCGCAAGGCTGGATCGGGGAGCTGGGCCTCAGGGAACTTGGCCTGGCCAGTGTGCATCAGAGCGTCAGCGCTGGGGAGACCAGTCGGGGGTGTTAGTAATAGCCTATGTGAGATCCCTCACCTAGGAATTGGGGGATGGGGAGGGAACAAAAGGGAGAGGACATAGTAGCCCTTCAGTGGAACTGGTGGCAAGGCTGGACAAGGGGCTGGGGGACCGGGATGAGGGCAGAGGCAGAACACGACGAGCTCAGACAGTGGGTGCACGGCAGTGCTGTTTAGAGAATGCGGAAGGCAAAGGGCGAGTGCCGGGAGGGGGACGTCACGGCTTCATGGCCAACGGCCTGCAGTTTGGAGGCAGGCGGTCTGCAGTCACAGTTGACTCACAAAACAGTAGGCACGGGTTCGCTGGCCTGCCCAGTGAGGGGACAGTGATGGCTACTTCGGTGGGCTGTGGAAAGGGTCGAATGCGGCAGGGCCTTCGGAGCGGGAGCCATGAGCAGGTGCTGGCTCAGTGTTAACCTGAAGGGTGGGGGCGATGAAGGCCAGCAAAGTCAGCCAGTGGGAGAGAGGGCTGAGCGCCGATCTGAGAGCTTTTCTTCTGGAGGTAAGGGTAGGACGCTGATAGAAGGATTGTTCTGGAAGCGTCCAGCAAGTTCGGAGGGGAGGCCCAAGCCTCCGGGCGTTTCAGCTCTCCTCCCGGAAATCTCAGCTCTGGGCAGGAACTGGGACTTTCTGAAGCTGAACCTGTGGCTTCTAAAGCGTAAGAATGGCGGCCCTTCTCTCCCTTCTCGGGACATCAGCCAGCTGGGCCTGGGGGCTGGGGCTGGTGGACCTCCCTTCCTCCCTTGGCCTCTGTGGTGGGGGCCCAGGGTCAGGGACCTGCCCCTCCCCCAGGACCTCACCCTGCGTACCACAGCGGGAAAAGTCAGGATTTTGACAGTTTCTCCTGACTCAAGAGGAAATAGGTCATAGAATAACCCCTGTAACAGAATGATAATAAATATGCACATGATGATTTTTGAGATTTTCTAGAACTTTCCCCACAACCTTATTTTTGTTGTTTTCATGAAGTACAGTTTACTAAGACACCATGGGACATAAAAAACCTTAAATTGATTATCCTAAAATTTCCACTCTCAGCAGCTCAAACTCGTACAGTAGTCCATTTGTGTATCTTTAAACCTCGATGTCTTGCAGTTGTGGTACGTGGATGGACTTACGTGCTCCTTACCGGGTCTACGTTCCTATTTAAAATTGAAGTGGACTCCTACTTACTAGCAGTCTGTGTTCCAAAAGTTTATTTGAAAGCAGTTTAAAGGGCCTTTCTCCCGCACGGCCAGTGCTAGATGAGTTGGCTAAGTTGCTGGCCAAGCCACAGGGGCCCGTTCATATGCACCTAAATATGACACACACAAATCGCATATACCTATTTAGGTGTGTGTGTGTGTGTGTGCGCGCGTGTGCGCGTCCGCACGTGCCTAAAATAGAGGACCCGAAATAACCTTTAATAAATTAAAAGCCAGACCTTTAATGTAGGAGCGAATAAACCGGAGCTAATAACGTGCAGACCACGGAGATCCATGCCTGGTGCCCTGCTGAGCCCTTGGTCATTGTTGGCCATCACTATTCTCACCGCTCACGTGCTCCGGGGTCTGGCGGTAGAGTGAAATGACCTCTGCCCTGTGGGTGCAGGCGGAGAGCTCCCTGCGGCGATGCCCCGTGTCAGCCTCCAAGCTTACAGACGAGTGAACCATGCGGCCCCGTAGACAAGACTCCCTGGTTACATTTCACTCCAGGCCTAATGCCTGACTGCATGTTAGACCTTCAGCCAAAGCCTGACCTTCTCCTTGGAGGAACTGACTCTTTATTGACAGAATGGGGCTTGGCTTTGACCGTGCTGCCTGTGGGTTTCCTGTGTCTGCACAGTTATCTTTGTCCTCCCCGCCAGTGCTTTGGGGTGGGATTGGGAAAAGGCGACCTTTACCTGCCATCGGACTGCATCCTTGCCCTGGTGCCTCTCGGAGTAGAACTAGGTCTCAAAACATGGTTTGGGGACATGGAGGTATTTAAGACTGGGTCTTGGGCCTGACCCTGGGGACGCCTGTTTTTGCCCTTTACAAGCCCGGTCCTTCCCCTTGAAGACTGGGACTTGTGAGAAGAGGGAGTTCCCGGGCCCTGGAAATTTTGTATGGTTTTTATCTTTGGGAATTGAAATATTTTCCTTAACTTTCTCTTTAGCCACCCGGTCCGGTACTGTCCTTGTGCATTTAAAAAGTCCTGTCAGGGACGAGGTGGGTGAATGCAAAGGCTTAGCTTAATTATTTTAAAAATAATCTCCTGAGAGTGGAGTCAGCGGAAAATACAAAGAAAGAGAAGATGCCTGAAAAACTGAGCTGCTTTCGCTGATGCCTCAATGTTTTCCCCCCCAGTAAATTCTTGCCCTCTTACACATGGTTAAAGTACTGCGGAGTTACAGCCTTCAAAATTGTTTGAAAGGAAACTAATTTTACTTTGCTGTTGTCCTCTTTGTGCTGTTCTTATGTTTCCTTGTTAATAGACCAGGCATTCCCATCGCACATACTGGAGCCAATAGAAGAACTTTCAGAGGAAGAAAAAGGTAACAGAGGGCTCGGTCAGGGTTTATACCTGCACAGGTGATGTCTGGCTGCTAAAACCCAAGCCTGGAACATGTGACCTAGCGGTTCTTATCGCACTGTGTCAAAATGAGGGAAGATGTTTAGGTTTGGATTATATTTTCAATCCACATATAGTATTTCGTCATCTTACTCCCCTAATATGCTGTTATGTGTGTGGTCCCCCGCTCCACCCCGCTCTATTCCTAGCATGTGAATAAGTTCCCTGTGTCGGGGAACTTGAAAAAAAAATTTAGCCTTTACATCAATGCAGATATTTTCTGATCAGATGACAAGTGGGCACGTTTTGGGTGCCAGATGATACAAAAACATTCGTATCATGGTAGTTATTTCTCGTACTCTGAGTCTATGAAACAAATGGGTGAGGTGCCCCCTTCAAACATTATTTTTAATAGAAGGGAATGCATAGCATTTAAGCTCAGAATGTGGAATATTTATGTGCAGATTAATGTTTTTGGTGGAAATTGGGAGCTGTTACAGGTTTGGGGAGATAATTAAAATATTACTGCTTACTCATTTTATTCGGCAGTTCTCAAACTTATTTTGTAGAAATTAATGTTTGAAGCTTATGAAAATTATTTTTACACGATTAAGATATTTTCTAATGCTAGACTTGTAGTTTTTTAAACAATTATATTTGAATCAGTTTATCATAACTGTCTCCTTAGTAATAATGATGCTTTACCTTATGTCACTTCTTTAGGAGAAAGCAAATTGTTAATATTTATATGAGCGCTGATTTTATCATTTTTGCTGGGAAGAGAAGTAAAATTATATATTCTAATATGTGAAGTCTTAATATTTATTATAACCTCTTCTGTGTTCTAGAAGTCGTTTTCTGAAACTTTTTTACCAAGGCTACAAATTGAAAAGTGACTAAATCAGGCATATCCATAACTACATGTCACGTGTTTTCATTTTACTTTCAAATAACATGCTTTCTCTTTCTTAAATATCATTTATTGAGGTCTAGAACACAGACCATCTTATTCTCTGAAGAGTCCCTGCATTGAAAAGGTCCAAATTTTTGAAACTGGAGCCCCGGGTCATATAGTTCACATTCATTTAGAAATGAGTCTGCCAGGTTCCAAGAGGAAACCGACTGGCCCACTGTCACCTTTTGGGCTCCAGGTTCCACCCACTGCATCGTGCTGCCTGTGTTTCTTTTAAGAGTTCTTCTACCCGGGAAACACAAGATGCGAGTGTGGGATCTCTGACAGCAAACACCGTCATTGGTTGTTGCCACACGCGGAAAATCGGAATGGGAAGGAAAATGCTTGCCGCCATCCTTGGGTTCATGCACAGCTCTAGAGGGAGGAAGTACTGAGGATCATCAAAAACACCCCAGAGTCCAAACGCACCATTATGGAAACAGCGACCACATCCTTGCAGTGCTTCTGGGGACCCAGCCTGCTGGCGGCAGGGTAACTGCCACCAATAAATTCCTCAGCCTGGGCTCACATTCTGCAGATAATGCCAGTGCAGCTAATTCCTCGGGCATTGGTTTGCAGAACACTTGGGAATGCTGTTACCAAGAAGCATCTCACCTAGGAGACTATTTCTGCATCCTTCCCGGTGGATGGTTGTGTAGAGGCATCTTTGACCTGGCTGTTTATAGGGTATTAGAACGTGAGGGCCAGGAGGTGGTGGTAGAGGCCGTTTTGCTTTTCAGAAACTTGAAACGGGGACTAGGAGCTTGCTCCAACTCATTAAGTTGAACCCATGTCAGGGCTGGAGTTCAGTCCAGGTTTTCTGCTTTTCGGAGCCGAATACAAAGAACAGAGTGAGGCAAGCTGGGCCAGGCTCTGCTGGACTAGCCCGTGGCCTGAGGGGAAGTCTCTTTGTCTCCGGTTTGGGTGTCCTCTCTGAAAATGAGGAGGTTGGTTACTACCTGATAAAGTCCCTTCCAACTCAGAAGTCCTGCCTCTGGTTTTTGTTGCTCGCGTGGTGCTGCAAGTATTTGCTCCCCACAGATGCCGTGTTGTACGGCCGATAGAACTGACCGCGCACAGGCTATTGCGCACTGGCCACTGGCTTTCATAAGCTTCCACCGTTGCAGTTAGCGGAGGTACCGATACCCAGAGAGTTTTCTTTTGTTGACCTTGGTGAGCAATACGTGCTTTAACTGAAATCTGCCGCTGTTGTTGGTTTTCAAATAATTAATTCCATCTTTACCTAAAAACTTGATCGTTCTTATTATTCTTCCTTTTCCTGTCCACTCTACGTCCTTCCGTCGGCCAGCTACAGCTTTGTAAGAACCTTCCCAACCAAGGGCTTTCTAATTATTCACCAGTGGCTTTCCAAAGCGACTGCCAACATAGAAAGTGAATTTGAGGACAGAAGGAAATGTTTAATCTGCCGTCACTGGGGAAACTAAGTCACCAAAAGGAACTTGTGCCCTTCAAATGGTTGAAAGGGAACCCGGATCAATAAACAGAGGAATTCAGCATCTGCTCTCAAAGACCTTATGACTCTTCTAAACTGTGACCAGGCCATTCGTGGCAACACTCGACCCTTGCACGCCTCCCTATGTCCTGGGGCATACAGAGCCCACATCGTTTCTTCAGGCTGTGCTTCTGTGTAGTTCCTTTTATATCCCAGATACTGGCCAAAAAAATTATCTCCGCGGAATCAGGACAGGACGTGTTTGTATTTCAGTGGTAGCGCCATGACTTCCAGGCTGTCTCTTGGTACCGGTTTTTATTTTTAGCCCTAGATAGTTGTAGACTCGGTGGCCAGTTAGCAGCCGAAACCAGCGACACAGCCGTGGCTGTAGCTAAACCCTCTAGATTATGATGTATTGTCAGTTTTTAGGACAGAAGTACTTTTTCGAGGTGGTCTCAGAATACTGGAAAACATTGATTGGACAACAGCCGAAGTGCCAAGAGTATAACATTTCAGATCAACTCTGACTTTTAATCATGTAACCATATAGAATTGTATCATCTTGATTTAGCAACCCGCAGTAGCCAGGGATAGAAAAGCATCATCACTCAGGGTATTTCCTCCTATCGAATGTACAAATAGTAACTTTACTTATTTTGCTGTCAGCAAAACCGTTTACTGACAAACAGACATATTTACTACTGGAATTGAACTAGCATTTAGAAAACATCTTAACCAAAGGCATTGTATTTAAGATCTGCAAATCCAGATGCTGTGGGTACCTAAAAATCCCTCCTACTGAGGTGGATGAGGCCAGAGTGGGTGGGAGTAAAAGGGGGGTCTACAGCCCCAGGCCCAGGCAATGGCATTTGGTGCCGCCCTTTTTAGGTGAAACACGCCTGTTCGGAGACTAGATTAGACTCCAAAACGGTCGTACTGTTGCCGTATTCTCTCAGGCCTGCCCGTGGGCCTTCACCAAGGGTCGGAACTACCTGGTGTTGGGGCTTTTTCATTAAGCTTTCAGTTTCCTTTGACATAAGGACTCTGTTCTTCAAGGTCATGTGATTACACCCCTTTTCAGACATCCCTTGAACTAGACGTGTTAGTGGGGCAATAAAAGAGGAATAGGGAAGGGAAAGTTAGAAGAACCTGGCCTGTTTTTTCTCTGTTTTTAATTATGGGTTGTTTTAAACAGGGTATGCTTTTCCTAAGACTTGTGTTACCTCTTTTTCATTTTGGTAAATATTTTAAGAGGGATAATTTCACATTTTGAAATTTTATGTAAACTCAAGTTCTATTAAATTACTATATAAAAACTTAATTATTTAAAATCAATTGGGCTTTTGCTTCATAAAATGATACAGAAATTCCAACGGAACTTAGGAGAAATGAATTATTCAGGAGTAGTAAAATAATTTCAGAAAAACGTTAAACTTCTAAATAAGCTTTTTTTATCATGTTTCTTTAGAGACACATTTCTTGCACTATTTATCTAGCTATAATTCGGTTACGTGATTAAGAAAGAGTCTTTAAAGACATTTGAAGTGTTGAACCTGACTTAAGAAAATTTTAAAAGCTACAGTACTTAAGCTTTATGTATGGTGCTGAGTAACTAAAATATCCCCACAACTGAAAAGATTACACATGCTTACTTGTTGTTTAAAAGTTGTGTTTTATCATTTTCTATGTAGAGATTGACTGTGTTTGTTTTTTAACACATTTTTCAAAACCTTATTTCAGGAAGGGAAAATGAACAGAAATTAACTAACCACAAGAACCATTTCAGGAAAGCTTTGAAGAATAACCCTTCTCTCACGAAGAAAATAAGAACAATCTTGGAGCAGAGCTTGGTGCGGAAATTGGAAACCTTAGGGATTAATGCAGTAAGTTCATTTCATTTGCTGGTTTGGTTTGGTTTGGTTTTCTAAATAAGAAAGAATCAGAGAAGAGAAGCAGGCATGTCCATCCTGTCCAGTTAGGAGACTGGAGGTTCGTGCACCGTTCTAAGAGCTTCGTGAATGTTCAGTCATTTAAACATGGGAACACATCGCTGAGCGAAGTGACAACATTATCTCCATTTTACGGAGTGGTTAAGAAGCTCGCTTCGGGCACAGCTAGTCGTGAAGGAGCCGGGCAGGCGTCCAGGCAGCTGCCGCGCCGCCTCACGCTGCTCGTAACTCTAGATCGTTGTCTTTCACGGCACCGGCCCCTGTTCAGTGAATGGATGAATGAATCCTAGTTCATGTTTTTGCCAGTGAATGATTCCAGTTCAACATGTTGTAAATAGAGATAGATAGATAGGTATATTCTTCGCTTTTTTACATTTTTAATCGACATACATAAAGTACATAAATCTTAAGGAAGCAACTTGAATTTGTATACCTATATGTATGTATTTGACTGCATATGCATGTGTGCACATGTGTCCGTGTATGCAAAAGTACAGGGGTGGGCAAAAGTAGGTTTACAGTTGTTAGTATGGAATATAATACAATAATTAATACATAATAGTACAAGAATAAACTCTGTGTTTTGTGTACTTACAACTGTAAACCTACTTTTATCCACCTTTGCATGTGCATACATGTGTGCTATGCACACATGTGTCCATAAGTCTGTGCACATGTACATGTGTTTGTGCATGTGGTGGTTGTGTAAGTAGGTCTGTGTATATGCATATGTCTGTATACGTGTGCATGCAGATATACGTATATATAAGTGTGTATGTGTATGCACATAAGTATTCCTGTATGTATGCATATGTGTGTATAAGGATTTGTATGCATGCATGTGTCTCTGAGTTTGTGTGTGTGCATGCTCTGTAACTACAACCCAGATCAGGAGATCAGTCGTTTTCAATACCCTAGAAGACACTCTTTTTGGTGCATATCAGCCCTTACTGGTCAACAAGAGATAATGGCTATTCTGACTGAATTTTGCTTGTCCTTGAACCTCCTGTGAACGAAATCGTACATCATGTAGCATTTTGAAGATGATTCCTTTTGCTTATGATTTTGCCTGTAAGATTCCTATCTCTTATTTCATTAGCAGTGGTTGGAGGTTTATTCACTGAATATGCTACATTTTAGCTCTTCTCCTGTCGATAGACGTTTGGATTTCTAGCTCGGTACCCTTTTTTGACCATGACGTTCCTAGACATATCTGTTGGTGGACATGGGCCTTCCTTCCGCTTGGATACCTACCTGGGAATGAAGTTGCTGAGTCTAAGAGTGTGCGTGTTTCATTGTAATGGTATAACCAAGTAGTTTTTCAAGGGTTTGTACTGGCTTACCCTACACCCATCAGCGTGTGAGAGTTCCAGTTGCTTCACGCTAGTGCTGCCTCTCTGTCCTAGTGGGTTTTGACCGCCCTTAGAGCAGGAGAAGTCAAACACATTCACGCATATCAGTGATTCCTATGTGAATTGTTTCATGGTTTCCATCTTGGCTCTTTGCATATGGTTTTGGAGGTTTATGTTTTATTTGGGGCATTTCCTTTAATCCCAAGGTTATAAAAACATTTATTCTTTTCCCATCAGGTCTTTAACAATTAAGTTTGGAATCAATGAGTCGGGGACCTAATCTTACTTCCAGTTGGATCAGTTGTACCAAAATCATTTGTTGAGTAATCCATTCTTCCCCCATTTATTTGAAATGGCACTCTTATCATATGTGAAATTCCTATACCCACGTGGGCTTTTTTGGGGCTTTCATCCATTTTATCCTTTTTCGTATTCCTTTGCCAACAGCATACTGATTTAATTGCAATTTAATTGCGTTGTCCTGTATTTTAATATCTGCTGTAGCCCACGCCTTCTTCATTAGTTTTCTTACTTCAAAAAATTCTTGGCAATTCTCCCATACTTTGTTTTCCAACGAACTTTAGAAACAGCTTCTGCAGTTCCAGAATAACCCCTATCGTGATTCTTCTGATTGGAATTGCCCTAAATTTTGTATACTCATTAGGAAGGCTTAACATCAGTGCAGCATTAGGTGTTTCCGTCCAGCTGCAGGGTGTGGGATGATAGGCAGTGAGCAGCTGTCCCCACGGACGGGCGGTAGGGGACTCACAGGTGGCAGGTGAGTGCGGACCCATTGTAGCACGTGCAGTGAAGGAAGAGAAGAGGGGGTAGAATAACTGAGGTCAGAGAAGACGTCTTGGAGGTGGCACTTGATCTGATGATGGAGGTTTCTATCCAGGGCAGCTGGGTAGATGACCAGGCCACTTCCTGTAGCGAGAAACACCGCGGGAGGGGGGACACGCACGAACAGCCCTCTCAGTAGTTTTTTTATGTCATCAAATCCAGATGGATATTTCTCAAATTACCTTTTTGAATTATGCTATTTTCGTCATTGAAAACCTCTGATGACCTTCTTTTACTTGTGGAATAACCTTCAAGCTTTTCGTTTTGGCACTCAGTCTCCTTTTCTGCCCCTCACCCAGTGCTTTGCACCATTAGCTGCTGGACATGCCTTGACTATTTTGGCCTCCATACTGGCCTTTCCCTCAAGGTGCCCCCACCCCAGTCCCTACCCACCTGGAATACTCCCTTCTTTCTACTCATGTGACTCCACCCATCCTTCAGGGCACAGCCCCGTCTCCCCCTTTCGTCTCCTCTGGCCACTGGGGCCTTTGACGGCCTCTCTTTGTGAAGCTCCTGTAGCCCAGGTGGGCTCCTTTGGTCCTTATCACCCACCTTGCATTGTTGGTTAATCAGTCACATGCAATCACACACGTGTTTTGTGCATTCACAGCCAAGTACTGCTAACCAGCCATGGACCGTCATCACGCGCCTCATGGGCCCACTGCCCCGTGAGCTCCTTTGGAGGCTCACACAGTGTGTTACGTATCGGGGCGTCCTCCACCTTACGTGCAGCAGTAAGGATGAAAGGCCGGCACAGTTAATGCTGGCAAATGTACATGAAAGGAAAAACATCCCCGGATAATTAATTAACTTAGTATTTTATTCCTTCAGGACACACGCGGTATTTCAAGTGATCAATTGAATAGAGTGCTAAGAACCATGGAATCAAAAAGACGTGATCTAGAAAGACAGATACCCAACTTTCAGCAAATTCGAGAATCCCTTGAACATCAGGTCAGCTGTAAAATTGAGGAGAAAATGTTACTGTCTTCAGGTAAGTAAGCCTGTCACGAACTGCCATTTCACTTCTGCAGGTGGAAGTGAAATCGAACAAACCTTTTCATAATTTTAAATGGTTCACACACTTTGGCACTCGATTGGAAACTTCATTACTGTTTGAACCATGTTTATTACTGTTACCCAAGAATGTTAAGAATATATAAGGTGTTGTTGGTGTTTTTATTTTGCTTTTACATTTTAAAAAACCCTGTAGTGTGGGTTCTAGGCCTTAGAGATGAGCTCGTTCATTTCAATGCCAGCACAGACAGCGCTGTAGTCTTCTGCTTTCCACGCAATGAAGGCTCATGAGTGACCCTACTCTTCCAGAGAGGAACAGCGCTTCTCAGACGGATGCCTTTTCAACGGGAGAAATACCCAAAGCAGTACAAGTTCCTCCCAAAAGCAGACAGTTGGTTAAACAAAGACCTGTTTTCACTGATAGAACATCTGTTCCAAAGTGAGTATTTTCCCGTCCTAAAATGTTTTCATTCGTGTTTATCTTAGTCAGCTCGGGCTGCCCTAACAAAATGCCATAGACCAGGTGGTTTCAACCGTGGAGATTTACTCACACTTCTGGAGGCTGGACGTCCAAGGTCAGGGTGCCAGCCCGGTCACTGAGAGGCCTCGTCCGAGGTTGGCAGCTGGCCGCCTTCTGGCCGCCCTCACCTGGCAGGGAGAGTGAGGTCTGGTTTTTCTTTGCCTTCTTATAAGGACATGAATCGCCTCACGGGGCCCCCACCCTCATGACCTCAAACAAACCTAATTTCCTCCCGAAGGCCCCATCTCTAGATATCATCCCTTTGTAGGGGTTAGGGCTTCAACGTATGATTTTAGGGGGACACAAACATTCAGTCCCGCACAACGTTTAACCCCGCAGAGAGTCACAGTTGCAGTGTCCACCCGCCTGTCAGTGATTCGCGGAGACCCACTGTTGCCCACCCTCCTTAATATACATTAAAAGCAAAAATCACCAATTCTATAGAAGTTTGTATTAAATCACATTATTTACTCATGCTGCTTAGACATAGTTTTCTGTTGTTTTTTAGAATTAAGAAAAATATCATAGAAGATCATTTTCCCAGGAAGTCTTCAACTATTACGTGAGTACTTATTACGTGGGTGGTGGGAGGTCATTTAAAAAAATTCTTTTCATTGGCCATTCCTTTCATGGTAAATCAGTGTGCTCATTGTGGTCAACTGGAGCCCTTAATTATTAAACGTCATAATTAATTTGTTAATCCTTTGTGACGTTTCTTTGTTTCTTCATTAGTCATTACATAATTTAATAGCGCTTATCACATTGTGGCCTCCATTAAGACGCTGAACCACCCTGAGCCACCTCCATTACCCCCCTCATAAGGGTCTAGTACTTTTCAATAAGCTTGATAAACTAAAGGAACGACGTTGACTTTTAAGGGCGGGATCCATGCAGGTGTGGTTAGATGGTACTTTAGCATTCATTCTAAGGCTCTCTTGGGGTCCTCAGACTCCTAGCTCAGTCACTGATCACCTGCGTGCCATTGGTTCTCTTGCTTACCAGTAACAAGCCTCAGTTTTCCTTTCTGTAAGATGGGCCGATGCTGCCCTTTGCAGGATAGTTTGATAATTTAGTAAGAACATAAGAAAAGGGCTTGGCCTCAGTGCTTGACACTCAATACATTGTAGGTATATTATTGTTTTTAGTTATGAGTAAAATAAATTTTATAATTACATTTCATCATTATTGACTTATTCCAAAGATATTGATACTCTAAATCTCTTCATTGAGGCCGTATGCGTGTATAATATAGTAGAGACAGTAGAAATATAATATAGTAGAAACAACGTAAATAATGATTTACCCTTCAGGAACACTCTTCAAATGCAGAATGTCATGGGAAGAGCTTTATTTCATGGGACGTGGTATAACCAAACCATGTCTGAAATCTAAGTGCTCAGTAAATATTTTTTAAGTCAATGAACACTGCTCTGAACGTTTATTTCACTTTAAAATGGGGTGATAATTCATGTTATAAGATTATAAACGAGATTAAGATGCTATGTAAAGGTAATTTAAAAGATGGAGTAGTTTTGTTGCCGAAAATATTTTTCCCCCCCACTGAGAAGTATTCTTCTTAGGTGTGTAAAAACCAAGAATGTTAAGAATGTATAAGTTTGGATCTAGAGAATGGTCATGCTTGCGTCCATTTGGGTAAATATGCCCGTAGCGGCAGGTCTGGACTCGAAATGACTCTTCAGCCTTTTGCATAAATGCTCGGCCGTGCGGCTGCCTTGCCCTGCAGCCGCACGGCGTTTGTTAGGGATTACCTGAGGAAGTTCCTACCTCTTTAAGAGGCATTTGTCACTTGTAGAAGTCCTGAGACTTAGGAACACAGTGCCCCTGTTGGTGTTTCGCTTTGTTTAGGACGCCTCCCTTTAGTTCAGAGGAAGAGCCGGATGCTGGCGACCTCATCCAGGCTTACACGTCCCCAGAATTAGCTCTCGTGCCGTCATCCAAAAGCAACAAGAGTGGCTTCGGAAGGAAAACTGTCAAAAGTGACACTGACTGGACCGAAGGAAGTGAAATCGAGGACTCTGATATTTCTCCCAAGCCCACAGGTGAGCTCTTACCACTGAAAATCCGTTGGGAAATTTTGTTTAGGACTGTAGTTCTCGACCAGGGGCACCGTGCACTGGCAGCCTGAGCTGGACGTGTGCTCAAGGAGGGGGTAGGGCTCCTGCAAAGGCTGCCGCCCCAGCTGCAGGAGAATGGGCAGGACTCAGCCACGCATTGATATTCAAGAGGAAGGAGAGGAGGGAGTCGGGGATGCCCAGGTGCGTTAGTTTCCTAGGGCTGCTACAGCTTAAACAAAAGAAATGTCTCATCTCAGAGTTCCAGAGGCTACAGGCCGAAACCAAGGGTGGCAGAGTTGGTTCCTCCTGTGAGACCAAAGGGGCCTGTCCTGTGTCTCTGTTCTTGACACATCTTCCTATGTGTCATTACATCAGCTTCCCTCCATGAGGATCTCTGTGTCCAGCTGTCCCATTTTTGTAAGGGTACCAGTCGCATTGGACTAGGGCTCACACTTATGACCTCGGTTTAACTTGGCTATCCCTTTAAAGCGCCCATCTCTAAATAAGGTCACACTCTGAGATGCTGGGGTTAGAACTTCAACATACGAATGTGGAAACACACAATTCAACCCATAAAACCGGGTGACTATGAGAACGGCTCTTCTAATACATTCTGCTGCCTTTTTGAGATGGGGCCATTCTAAAGGGACCTAAGACCCAAATCTGTGACTGCTGTTAATTTGCCGGAAGAGAAGTGGTACTTTAGATTCTTTTTTTTTTTTTTAAGAAATTCTGTTTAATGTAATGTTTTAATTATCTTTTAACCGTATCAGATGTAATTAGTTTATTGTATTGTATATAATTTGTTTATATGTATTTCTATAATTGTGTAAAATGTAACTAATTCATTTAAAATAATTAATGTTTTTGAAAATGCTCATGTGAACATTCCATTCATGCAGGTCACCCCACTGAAATTAGTTTCTGGTCAGTGCTTGAATAAGACTACCTTCCTTTGATTTAAAATAAAAAATTTTACTGTTTCTAGTCTAGGGGATCATTACATTTTAAAAGGGATTATAAGTAATTTAATGTAACATTTTTAACCCCCAAAACACATCAATTGAGTTTATTTTAATAGTACATAGTTACTTGCAAAGTTTAGACTCTTTCAGAGTTGCTTGTTGGGTTATTAGGGAACTGACAATAGATACCAGTTTTTTAAAAACTTTTCCTATTTTCTCTTGGTCATATAGGAACCTCCATTAAAACATTAACTGAAAAAGTTGAAAAGACGGTTTCAAATCATAGAAACGTGAGCAAGCCGGCTGGTGGGATTAACGTTGCTGAGGCATTCATCAAAAGGGAATTCAAAGAAGAACTAAAGGTGAAATCACTTTTACTTGCCAAACAAGTAAAATTCTTGCCAATACAGAGAATTTCATCTCTTAATGAATGCATCTTAATTTTACTTTTCATAGTGTAGAGGTTGAGATTTTTACCTTTGCTTATTTTCAGTATCGCCTTTCTTCCCATTCCATAGAGAATCAAAGACACTGGAATGATAACTGATAATAATACATCATGTGCTTATCAGGCTTTCAGAATCCTGTCCTGTGTGTGTTCTCTCATAGCTGCAGATATTAGATGATTTGTACATTGAAACTAGTTTTCCTTTTTATTCTTGCTTATTCTATTGCAGATGTCCCAATTTTTCCCCCTTTGCCCTCCTTTGTCAAGCCCCCTGCCCCTCCCTGCTCCCATAGTCCACCCCCACCCCGTCGTCCATGACCATGGGTCATTCATACTTGTTCTTTGACTACTCCCTCCCCTTCTTTCCCCCATTCCCTCCCTCCTCCCTCCCCTCTGGCAGCTGTGTCCTGTTTCCATGGCTCTGGTTCTGTTCTACTCATTCCTTTATTTGGTTCATTAGATTCCTCTTATAAGTAAGATCATACGGTATTTGTCTTTCGCTGCCTGGCTTGTTTCACTTAGCATAATAGTCTCCAGTTCCATCCATGCTGTCACAAAGGGTAGGAGTTCCTTCTTTCTTTCTGCTGCATAGTATTCCATTGTATAGGTGAACCACAGTTTTTTAACTTACTCATCTACCGATGGGCACTTAGGCTGTTTCCAACACTTGGCTATTGTAAATAGCGCTGATAAGAATATTGGAGTGTTTGAGTTCTTTCGAATTGGTGCTTTAGGATTCTTAGGGTATATTTCCAGCTGGAAACTTAGGACTGCCCCGAATCTGCGGCCTTTACATCTGAGCCCAGGGACTTTTCTGCTGCCGTGGTGTGACCTGGGAAATAACACGGGGACTTTTCAGAGTGTAGCCCAGTTTGGTAGTCAGGGGAGAAATCCTTCCGAAAGAGGTGTGCCTGGAGGGGACGGCAGAGCCCGGGCCCCCCAGCCTGAGCAGAGGAGCAGCCCTCACCTACCCTGAGCTGGTCGTCCCCCAGGACAGCCACCGCCAGTGCTTCCGTGGACGCAGCTCTCCCTTAGCCCTTCCGGGTACAGCTCTTGTGTTCGACAGAGGCTTCCAGGAGTGGTTGTTGGCTCTTGATTTTTTTCACTTAGTTTAATTCTTTTCTTGTTATGGAATCTGGAGCATTCTGTCAGACTGCTTTTAATTAGTTAGTGCTATTTGTGCACAAGCCAAATATAACAAAAAGCCGTGTATTTCACGGCAGAGTTCATGTGTCAGCCTTAGAGTGTGGTGGACATGCTGCTTCCGGTTAGGAATTAATTGTTATTATCATAGGTAAGAGCTCCAGACACGGCCGAGCTCCTATTTTAAAGAGCATCTTAACTTTACTTCTAAAATGTAGTGTTTCTGGAGTTTTCTAAATTCACGATTGGTAGAGCGGGAAACAGGGCAAGAAACAAAGAGGGGTTTCTCTCCATTTTCAAAACACCGCTTTCTAAATCCACTTCATTGTCCTCCAGAAATGACCACAGGAGGGACCCTCCAGGCGCCCAGCTTCCCTCACTCAGTGTCAGTGTAACGCAGCCTGGGCAACAAAATGACCCAGGGGCCCCAACAGTCACCACTTCTTTAAGAAACATTGTTCTCCACGTGTTCCTTTTTAGTGCTCGGATGTGGATGATGATGACTGGGACGTATCATCCTTAATGGACGAAAAATCGTTGGGGAAAAAAGATGGGAAAGAGCAAAAAGAACCCCCACCCGTGAAGAAGGAATCCCACTCCACTCAAGTGCCAACTGCCTGGGGCGCACCTGTCCTTCCCGGACCAAAGGCAGAAGGTTTGCTGCTTTGGTGTCTTGCAGAAGCTTGGTTCATTTTCCAGTCATTTGTGTTTTGCCTTTATAAATATCTAATTAAACCATGCTGCTCTATCATCAGACCGAAACACTCTGTTAGCGTAACAAAGACCTGGATGCTTTGTTATTTTAATTAGGACCGAATGTGTACAACTTACTGATTTATGTACATTTATTGTTTTTATTTAATTTCATTCCTAATCTTTAATATTTACATTTTTTGTTATTTTTTATTACTTTTTAAAGATTTTATTTATTTATTTTTAGAGAGAGGGGAAGGAGGGAGAAAAAGAGGAAGAGAAACATCAATGTGTGGTTGCCTCTCACGCACCCCCCAACTGGGGGCCTGGCCCTCAACCCAGGCATGTGCCCTGACTGGGAATCGAACCGGCAACCTTTTGTTCCACAGGCCAGCACTCAATCCACTGAGTCACACCAGCCAGAGTTAAATTTTTTAATTTTTTAAAATGTGTATATATATATATATATATATATATATATATATATATATGTAGATTTTGGGTTTGAGTTAAACTTTACATCTTATGTATGTTATCACACTAGAGAGGTGCTTTTATCATAAAATTCTGTTAGTATCTTTAAAACGGAATTAGTGGAGTCAGTGAAATCTTAAGGGTAGACTGGTTATTTTTCATATAGAAGTTTAGAACTATTAAAAATATAGCTAGGCCCATGATAAATACATTTTCCAGAAGTACCTTTACCATATTCAGCTTTGAGCCACTGTAAGCATGTATAAAGAGAATATATATTCTCTTTAGGTGTCCCATAGAAATTAAAATTTCTGATCATAAACTTGAATGAGGCCATTCATTTGGCCTAGTCTTCCCAAATTATTCTGTTTACATATTAAGTATTTTTATTTTCTTGGAAGGAAGATTTCTCTTGTGACATTATAGCCAGTGGGATAAGTGACAAATGAAACCATTCATTCACATTGTCCCCCAATAAGTTCTGGAGTCTGTATGAGTCCAGTGACTTCACTCTTGACACATTCAATGTTTAAAACTAGAAGATGTAATTTATATTCTTCACCAAAGTAACTGTTGCACGTGGTGCAAGTCCCGTCGGACAGAAGGGCCCCTCCACCGGCAGGGCCTCCTCAGGCCTCTGTCAGCACCCCTGGTGAGCACCTGCCCATCCGAGTAACGGGGTCAGACCACGATTTCTAGACCTAACCAGCTTTAGACATTAACTGCGAACGCCCTGCTAAGGCAGATGAAGATTTCACTCATTTTTCTGCTCGCTACGCCTCTCGTGCCCCTCTGTCAGTAATTTTGTACCTGTGTTACTAACTTTAAATTAACGCATGTTCATGTCAACCTTTGCTCTGGCTACCTGCAGCCGTGCCTCTCGCGCACCCCCCTTTGTAAAATGAACCATCGCTGCCTCTACCCTTCGCTTTACCTTTTCCCTTCACCACTGCGTCAGCTGCGCCCTCGGTTTCACCCTGTCAAGTCATAACATTGACCTCTGTTCTGGAACCGTCATTAAGTTATCTGTGCTACGTCTGAATATCGATCCTCAGCTGAAACACCGAAAGGCCGTGTTTGCAGTACTGGGGCTCTTTAAGTTCGCAGGGCAGAGAGGTCTCTCTGAATCCATTTCCTTTCTCTTCTTCCAATGCTATGATCACAAAATTTTAAAAAAGCACACACAAAAAACCTATCTAAAATCAAACTCAAGTGGAATTCACTGCACCATACTATTTCAAATGGCCCAAGACAATTTTTAAGCTCATCTGCTGTAGAAAATCTATTTTTACCATTTAATCCCTAGTTGGCTTGTTAGCTTCGTTCTTTCTTTACCACCTACTCACTCCGAGTCGGTAACGGCAACAACAAAAACTAATTGAGAGCTATCAGCCTCCTGGCCTTTGTGCCGAATGCAGGGAAGGAGACATGCTGGGAACCTCCAAGGGTCCTGGGGCCTGTCCTGTGGACGTGGCCATTTCGTGGTCACCTTGCACTGCAGCCTCCTGCAGAGCTGTGGGAGCTGGGCAGGGGGCGCTGGTGAACACACCTGCACACTTGCATGATAAACTGCAGTAGGAAGTTACGGATGTTTTCAGGCTGGACAATGTGCTTGTTTAATCACGGGGGCCTCCTCTTCCTCCTCCTCTCTCCCCGCCTCCACAGGACTTCAAGATGAACAAAGCACACTGAAGAGCAGCTTAGTAACTGTGACCGATTGGAGTGACTCTTCAGATGTGTAACTGTGATCCCACACGTCAGAGGATCTGGGTGCCAAGAGAATTTCGGTGTCACAGAATGTCAGTAACTTGCCAACACCGGACAAATGCTCCTGCCTCACAGCATTCCCCACAGTAACGAGGGAGCCAGTTCAGAGAGCAAGGGTCTCTCTCATGGCACCTCAAACACTTCTGAAAAACAAATTATCAACAGAATTTCGAAGAATATAAAGGTGTTTAAGACTTCTGCTGCTTAAAAATAGCGTGTCACTGAAGTCATAAAAAGTTTTTTCTTTAAAACAGTACTCTAGCGTTTCGGTGTATTTTTTCCAACTAATTTTTAAGTGAACGATTTTTAATTACAGCATATTTTGGGTTTGAGTTAAACTTTACATCTTATGTATGTTATCACACTAGAGAGGTGCTTTTATCATAAAATTCTGTTAGTATCTTTAAAACGGAATTAGTGGAGTCAGTGAAATCTTAAGGGTAGATTGGTTATTTTTCATATAGAAGTTTAGAACTATTAAAAATATAGCTAGGCCCATGATAAATACATTTTCCAGAAGTACCTTTACCATATTCAGCTTTGAGCCACTGTAAGCATGTTGTTATAAAGCAATTATTTTAGAACTTTAAGTGCCATTTCCGCAGCATAGACTTTACCGTGGATGTTTTATGAACAAAATGTAGCTATTTTTAAGATGGATTCGAGACTTAGTTCTTCCACCTTCTCGAACTAGGCCTTGTTGGTCAATAAACCTTTCCTTGCTCCAAACTCTGATCTACTGAGTGTTGGTCTTTCTTTTGAAGCATCAGGCGCAGGAACCTTGGGCCTGTAACACATGGTGAGCCAGCCAGGAGCTGGCATTCCTGGTAGATTGGCTCCCACTCCCACATCGCGCCACCCCCTCCCACACATATCACATTTGGAGTAAGGAGGCAACATCTTTAGATCACAGTCAGCTGTCTGAGAGATATAAGCAACTTTCTTTCCCCCCCCTTTTTTTTCCATAAGAGAGCAGTTTGGTAAACTATACCTTTGTAAGCAATATTAAAACATTTGTGTTTTTCTTCCTACCTGATCCCTCAAGAAGTTTGGAGACTCTGAATATTATTACTTTCATGGAAACATGGTCGTTTTCATGAAATTCAGTAGGAACCTGTTTTCTTTGTAATAGGACACAAATTGGAGGCTCTTGATAAGGCGTTGACTGGAATGCCCACACAGCCCAGCTGGCTTACTTCTTCCACAGCTCAGTTCTTCTACAGCCGTAACTTCCTAAGGGAACTTTTGCTTGTATTTGAAAAGGAAAAGAGAGAAAGATGCACAGACTCTGGATGTCTCCAGAAGGTGCTCAGGAATTAAGGTTGACTTTGGAGGCTGATAAAAGCTTCTTAGAAAGAAAGGTACAACCTGGTGCCTTTCTCACATGGTCCACAGCAGTCTTTCCAGGTAAGAAACAAAGGTTACTTTCCTGGGAGACAGCGAAGGAGGAACCTAAGGACATATGGGAGGACCTGGAAAACCTGAAGAGTTTACCCTACTCTACAGGGATTGCAGGCAAATGCTCATGGCAACTATGTGGCTTGGCTTTGTGCAGCCCTGACAGTTGAATTAACGTTCAGTGTGGAGGTTCCTTATGAAATTCCAGCAAAGCAGATTTAAAAGAGCCTATATAATCAACTGCTATTCTTGCACTCATGCAAATAACAGGCCAAATTTATCGAAACTAGACGTATCAATGAATTAGTCCTAACTTAGCTAACTTTGTTAAAATGAGGGCTATTTTATAAAAGAAAGTTTTGGTAGAAATCCTAATTGTGATATTAGATGACAGGTCAGTTAACTCTCTTTAAATTTTTTTTTTCACCTGTGGACTGGACCGGGTGCTGAATTTTTCTAGTGAAAGTGTTTGGCTGCAGCCCTCTGAACTAGTGTCATTTTTATTCCTTCCTTTGCCCTGGAGTTACTGAGAACCATACCTTTTTTCTGAGCCTTGTGATTGCAGACTGTAGCTAGACGACATGTAAACGTTGGAGAAATTATAACAGCTCCTGTTGGGATGGTCTAAGCCACACAGCTTACTGAGCACCTGATGACATCGTCAGGGGTATCTGAACTGCAGACCGGTGGAACCTGTCCCATTTTCACTGCTGCCTTCATGCCGGCAACAATGAAGCTCTGAGCCTTTCACCTGGAAGTCTTCGCAAGCGGCGGCCTTACAGACCCGGAGACTGGCTTTTGGTTTACTGCGATCATTAGGGTACAGGTATCCTCTTTTCTTCTCCCATTGCTATGGGCTCTGCTTATAAACTGAACACCCCAAGTGCCCCCTCTAAGGTTCAGGGTCCATCTGGAAAGAGGTCGGCATGTGTGAGATGGTAAGAGGCAGGTAAGAGAGGCACGATGGGCAGACAAGTCTGACTCCGTCTTACAAGCTAATCCTCCCTCTTCACTGAACCTGGACCCGGCTGCTCTGTTTCCCTCAAGACGGAAGGATACGCAGAAAATGGGGGAGTTGTAACAGAGTGGAATGCTTCCCCTCTGATGGACTGCAGGTGAATAACTCCTGCTGTGTATGCGAATTAGCAAAATTCTGCTCGAGGCTTGAACAGCCCCCCTTGTCAGCAAAGAGGTAGAGAAAATATGCACAAAGTAATAACTGTTTTCCAAAGATTCTGAGGCGTCTTCATAACTGGACTCAGATCAGTGGGGGGTCAATGGACCAACAGGGAACAAAGGGATCAAGAAATTTCGCGCTCCAACTCACCTGTCTAGCCAGACCTGCCTCTCCTCCCTTCCCTTAACAGTAACGGATGCCTGAAGTCCAGGTGCTCTTAAGAGGGATTTGAGAATTAGCTCTCCCATCTTCTAGAGCTAAGCCTCTCGGTCAATAAACCTTACCTTGCTCAAAAAGTAAAATAAAAGTTCACTATTTTAAGTGTAAAGATATGAAGAGATTAAAGATTGAGTCATTACTGAATTCACGTGTATGTTGATTTTTTTCCCCTACTTTTTAAAAATGCCCAAGCCATATCATAAAATACTTCAAAACCAATTTAGTTCTGTTCTTAACAATGACATTGTCAGTGGTCAGAAAGTTCATAGAGAATGTTTTTGCATTATTTATACTTTGTGGTACTATATCTGTACTCAGTTCCCCAAAAAGTAACATTGTAACTAAATGATTGGCTGGGTTTTGGATCTCTTCATTTTGTCAATTTTTTTAATTAAAATTTTTTTTAGAGAGAGAGAGAAAGTGAGGGAGAGAAACATCAATGCATAGTTGCCTCTCATTCACCCCTTACCGGGTACCTGGCCCGCAGCCCAGGCATGTGCTCTGACTCGGGAATCGAACCCACAACCCTTTGGTTCCCAGGCTGATGCTCAATCCATTGAGCTATACCAGCCAGTGTCATTTTGTCAATCTTTTAAGTGAAGCCCTCCATTTCATCATTGTGATGGAGTTACTAGAAATGATTTCCAAGTTAGATTTAATCTTCCTAGGGGATTTAAGCTCGCCTTGTTGGCTATGCCATATAACATCCAGATCTAAAGTTAAAACAATTTTATCTGTTTCTAGCCCCCCACCTCCCGTCCTTTTTATTTGTAGTCCACTGGCATCCTTTAAAAACCTTCCCAGAGGGGCCATTTTATGCATATGTACACACTTCGTATATAAGTTTCTAAAAGTTTAATAAAAAGCCAAATCAAATGTTCATACAGTAGGACAAAAATAAGCAACCTACAAAAAACACACTGTGCCTAAGAAGGCCCAGAGGCCCATGGGCCACTGCGTTCATTCAGTCAACAGATATTTAGCTCATTGGGTTGCTTTTTTAAGCATGTATTAGTTAATTAGATCAGCTTTGTTTAATGTGCATTATTATTTCACTTAATTAGATCAACTCTGAGATGAAGTTATTACTGTACTCCTCATCCTAAAGATGTGAGAAACTGAGATATTAAGTAACTTGCCAAAGGTCCTACAGCCAGAAAGTGACAAGAGCAGGCTTTAAGCCAGATGTCAGCTTCATGTTCTGTGTCTCCCCTGAAAAGGGTGGGGGAATGTGATGACTCTGCCAAATGCATGCAATATTTAAATTAGGTATCTACATCTGTGTTGTAAAAGCTGGTCCTTTAACTTACCTGTTGAGCCCTATCATTTTGTCCTGCTAGATCTGGCTCGTTCGTTTTCTTTGGACCATTGTCTTCTATTTCCCCTCCCTGAGCATAGCTGACAGGTAGTTCCTGGTCACTGGTATGGCTTTTCTGGACTTTTACTCCCTCTTCTCCCCAAAGTCTTCAGGCCCTAGAATAGCTCAGTACAAGCAAAATGATATCTTCACTAGGACAGCTCTGAAATGGTTAAATTTATTTTAAACACAAAAAACCCTGTCCCCACACTGGCCTGTAGCACCTAACTTACCTTCATTGTTTTCAGTTCATTTATATCCCTGGAAAAGCTATTTCTTTCAAGTATTAAGATCTGGAATATATATGACACTTTGGGGGGCATAACAAGTATGTTCATTTCCTTTTCTTTCCATTGAGCACCTCCAAACAATGTGGTTATTCCCTTTTAAGTCTTTCACGCGTCAGGAAAATGTTATTTATACCCATGCTGTGATTAGTGTTGGAAAGTGCCTCACTCACAGATAACACAGATATCAACTCTTATCCAAAGTTTGAAACTATTTTACCCTAGACTGACTCAGTTCAAAGTCCATGTTCTGTCCATCACTTTGGCAAGTTATTCACACTCCCCTCTCAGTGCAGGATTCTAACAATACCTGAGAGGGCAGCCGTGAGGGTGAAGTGAGTTAGGGCCCGTGAAGTACTCAGAACGGTGCCAAGCATGTAGTAAAGGGCTGGTTCTAGGAATAAATCATTGTCTTTGCTCAAAAAAAATCAGTGGAGCAACTTACATATTTGAAAAATGGCCTCTCCGTTACCCAGTTAGCTCTGCGCTGGGGACCTAAGGGACATCGGAACTTGGCCTTGGTTCCGAGAGAGGCAGGTGTCACGCAGGCTCCAGGACTTCCTCTGTTGGCTTCAAAGTCAGCCATGAGCCGCGTTTCTAGCTCATCTCTGGCTTCCTCTCTGCCCCAGAACCTGCTTTCTGTATCCGATATGCCTGAGCAGTTATTTACAGCAGACGAGCCAGGTAACAACAGGCCATAACGTCTTGGCCCCTGTAGTCTTGTGTGAGCAGCCATTGTGACCCCCAGTGATGGCTGACAGGTGTGAGAAACGAGAAGTCACTACACACAGCCAGGAGCACGTCCATTCAACTCAAACATGCTTTGAAGAATAGTCTCAGGTCGCCCCCATACTGCTCACAAGACACCACGCCTTGCACATTTTCTGTTAAATCTATGAAGAAAGATAGGAGAATGGGGACAGAGACTACAAAGTTAGAATAAGTAAGAGTACTTTACAAAATACTTCTTGACCCCTTTCAGTGCTAATAAATGTATAAAATGTATACGAATCCTGGAAATAACCTCTTTATTTTTTTATAGAAAGCCGCAACAGAAAATGATTAGTGTGTAACTATATAAGTACATTTATGTCCACACAATCAACAAATTCTTCAAATTCATGCTTTAAAAATAGTTTTGAGTGTTAATTACAGGAGGGCCTTGATGGGAACATTTTGTGACTGGTTCAGCTTTGTAACAAACTCAAGACACAGCCTGCAGCAGGGCTCCTGTTAGACATAAGCATTCTTGTCAAACTGTTTCGAAGGGTTTGAGGTTTTCACATCCGCTCCCCGTTGATACTTTGTCCCTGAAGACATGACAGATGTGGGCCCATTGTATGCGTATCCCATTCTGAAAGGCAAAACAGAGCTCGGCACAGTCCGCTTTTACAGGTAGGGCAGACAAATATGGGAAGAAACCTTTTCCCCCTCTTTCTGTCATGGCCAAGAATAAGTCTCCCTGATTACTTTCAGCTGGCTTTCTTCCCAAGAAGTATTTCCACATCATTTCCGAACCACTGCTTGGATGAAGAATCTCTGCAGAAGAAGCTCATGGCTTTTTCATTTGTTCAGTGGTTCTTCAAAACTATTGTTTAAGCTCATCTTCCTGGAGCCCAGAAGGCTACAGTGACCGGCATCAGCAATTTCTATGTGAAAATTAGGTTGAGGCCAAAGTGAAGAATGCCCGTAATCAGATCCATATTTCTACTTTCAGGAATAGCTTTGGGATGCAAGAATGATGAGCTTTTCTAAAAAATGAACTATATTCTATTCGATATAGTATTTACAGTGTTTAATATTAGATTTATCGCACATTTGTAACCTTTCCCGATTCTGGGTATTTGACGTTTCTAAGAATCATGAACTATAATTTGTCTCACATGTCGTAAATCAGAACAGGTCATTTTTAACAGGTCATTTTGGGCTTGTTTTTTTTTTTCCGTACCTGGGTGTTTTGCTGTTGTCAGATATTGAAAAGCAAAATATGACGCCACCAATTATGCAGAGTGAGGCTCCCGACCATCCAATGAAAAGAGCGGCTCCTAATTCATACCTGTGAGGAAGTGTTACACAAGTATTACAACTTACTGACACGGGGGAGGGGTGAACTGTATGGGACACTGCTAGCCAACATTTACTGAATGCTAATTATAATTTTTTGCTATCAGAGCTTGTACAGGCAGCAGTAACACCTTGTATCTGTATAACGCTTGAAACTTTTCTCAAAGTGTTTTTCTAGACATCACGAGATTACAGTTCCCCAACATCCCAAGAGGAAAATGAAGGCATCCCTGCGGGCAGAGCAGAAGTGTAGCAGGCTAAACACGGCCCGGGCCCCTGGCTTACCCAGCACCTTTCCTCCGGACCCTGCCCGCGCCTCACCAAGCTTCCATCGATTTACTCTGTTGTGCCGGGTGGCTTGTTTGGCACACTCCACTTAGAAAAGGGAAGGTTGCCACTGCTCAACTTTAGTGCAATTCATTAAACGTTTATTAAGCATCTGCTATGTACCCAATCATGCACAAGGAGCTGAATGGGGAAGAATATGCCACCCCAAAACATGCCACCTTAGCATAAGGATTATTTTGTGCTGAAGACAATCGAGAAGCAGCAGCAGATACAAAAAGCTCTCCCCTCTCCCCTATTTGCCTAAAAGCAGGAGATAAGTATACAAAGATGTCCCCCCTCCCCTCCCTACCAGGAAGGACAGGAGTTAATCACCAGAGGTGCCACATAACAAACTTCACTAACTAGCACTCATCTGCATTAGTTCCCCCATATGTCTACCTTCCCATAATTAGCCACCCCGGAAACTCGAGGTCCTTTTCCTTTGTTTTGTCACTTCTCTACAAATGTATTGTTCTGTTAAGATTCTATATAAGCCCAATTTCTAACCACCCCTTTGAGTTACTCATCACTGAGTATATCCATGTGTATATGTGACGCACTCGTTAATAAGCATCTGTTTATTTTTTTCTTGTTAATGTCTTTTGTCAGTTTTATTAACAGGGCCCTGGTGGAGAACATAGGGAATTACAGGGGGGGGAAATAGTTTTCCCTCCTCTACGGTGCTCATTAAAGGTTCCTGATAGATATAGCATCATCTTGCTTATCACTGGAGATGAATAAAAAATAACTATCATTTAGTGATACACTGCTATCAAGCATCTCCTAGATGGTAGCCCACCTCTGCTGATGACTGAAATCAATGCAAATTTTAACAAGACAGCTCCTGCTTCGGGGACGTCACCATACACAGGTGCACATAATGCCACTGAGAACAAGAGTGGAAATCACAGGGGGGCAGGGGGAGGGGGGCTCCAGGAAATCTTCCTGGGGGAGGAGCATTCGCCCAGAGAAAGAAATAAGGAACGAGAAAAGTAGACCCCGTACCCAGGGGCTATGGGTTTCCTCCTGTCTGCCTATCCTATTCTTGATGAGTAGTGTTGTTTTTAGTAAAGAAGGGGTTCTCAAACTTTTGGAGGCCGCCGGATGGCCACTGCCAGGAAAAAAAATGATGCCTGCCATTCCCTACTGAAGGGCACTTTTCATTTTAAAATGAAGTCACATCTGGAAGGGTCTTCTTATACAGAATCCACAAGGGAGCTGAGAAAGGAAACCAAGAAGGGAGGATAAACAAAGACATGCCGAGGGTGGCTCCCCGCTCAGCCCAGCCCCCTGAACCAGGTGCAGGGCCAGGGTCAGGGTCAGGTGTCAAGGTCACACCATGATGTTGGTAGCAGCTGGTCTGTGCCTGTCCTGAGCTTCGTCTCACCCTTTCTTCATGCCAACACCGCTCCGCAGGCCGGGCAGGCCTTCGGGCGTGGTCTGAGGGCCCAGCAGCCGTACGCGGTGTGACCGCACGGCCCTGGCCACCAGCTCGTGAAGCAGGAAGCAACACTTGCGGAAGACTGGGGGCTAACTGCCTACTTTCAGACCTGACTATACCGGGAATTTCTTGGACTGCCTTGGCAATTGGGAGGGACTAACGTACACAACGCGTGCTGCCCTGGGGTCCCTCCTTTCCTCCCTCTTGTGTTGCTTTTCCCAGGGAAGGAAGGTGATAACCGAGGCGAGGAACAGCTCCAAGCACCTCATCCTGCACTAGGGCCCTGAGGAGGCTCTGGGAAGCGAGAAACTTCCACCGGCACCAGCAGATGGACACCACCGAAGGGTGGTGTCAGCAGAGCAGAACATCTTCAGTTGGCACAAAATACACAGTCCAAAGAGGACTGAAGGGAGACACGCACCAGTGAAAAAGAAGCGAGCTGGCCTGACCGAGAGTGTTGAAGTGGCAGCTTTAAAAAAGATGCCTTCATTGAATATGTTACACATCTAAAAAGGATGTCCTGAATCTCCACATCAGCCCTGCTTTTATGCTGTGTGAACAAGACAGTGCGAATAAAACAAGCAGAGTGCCAAGCTGCGAAAAGTCCTGTCGTAAGCCCATGTCAGATCCACCCATTCTCTTCCTGCTTCCGCAAAAACAAGTAAAGGTGTGAGCACGCTGAAAATTTCTGCTTGAAGGACGTTATTGTAAGGTTACAATTTAATAATACTTTGTTTTCCTTTAGATACTTTCTGTTTTTCTCTATTCCCACCTACCTCTGCTCCCAAGAGTTTAGGTTGTCTTCTCTCCTGAAACTTCGTTTAAGTACCTCTAGAAGAAACAGTCTGAGAATTCTCTTCAACTATTTAGCTTTCTAAAATAGGAGACCAGTACCACACACCATGGCTGATGAAAACTAAGTCTGTAACTATTACTAGTGATCAGTTAGAAATGAGGGTGACAGAAATCGTACACCACAGCTCAGCACTAGGAATTCAAAAGAGCATGGAAACAGGTAGACAGTGTTGTTAGAAATCACGGGATAAATTACCCAGGCAGCTCAAATGTCGGCAGGTATTTATGTATTTAAGCAGGTATATATGTATTTAAGCATCTTGAAACATTCTGAAGAGATTTAAGAACCATGAGTTTGGCGTATATTAAAATTGGTTTACTCATTCTTGTTTTAAACGTATTTTAATTTTCTTTAAGTCCCTAAACACAGACTATTCCAAGGAAAAGGTCGTTTTCATTCGAATGCTTTGTGATTTTTGTTGAAGGCAAACATTTAATCCATAGTAGTGTCAATTTAGAGTTGAAGTCTTTTTTTTTTTAAGATTTTATTTATTTATTTTCAGAGAGAGGGGAAGGAGAAAGGGAGGGAAACATCAATGTGTAGCCTTTGTACGAGTGTACATTGTATGAGTGTAGCCACTCGTGCGCCCCGCACCGGGGACGTGGCCCGAAACCCAGGCATGCGCCCTGACTGAGAATCAACCAGCAACCTTTTGGTTCACAGGCCCACACTCAATCCACTGAGCCACACCAACCAGGGCTAGAGTTGAAGTCTTTAAGAGACTCCATGTCTACACCAATAATTTTTAACAATTCCAATGTAAGGCCTTTTGTGACTTGGTTCTTTCTCTTTCAGAGACTTTTTCTTCTTCATTCTGTTCAAAGGCAGGTATAATGGACTTACTCAACAGTTACTTGAATTGACATTTATCAGTGTGCTTGATCTGGCAAAAATGGACTTCCATTACTGAAAGACAGGGTCGAGAAAGAGAGCAATATATTGCAACATCCACTCAGGTTTGTGTGGGAGCATACCTCCTCACCGATTGGGAAACTTTGTCTCTGCCTGGAAGTCTTTCTTCATTTTTGGTAATGCTAAGGCGCTGACTTCAACACCTTCGAAGACTATCCAAATTTCAGGCCATCTATCACAGGTCTTTCTTTTGTTAACACTATCCTCCTGGCCCTAAACCAGCTTTCCCTCTCAGTGTGTGCCTTCCTTAATGAGCTGTTACAATTGCCAGAACGTCTTCATTATTCTGAAAGGCTATAAATCTGCTTCACACCACACAGATCCACAGTCACCAAGTTGAGAAGGGAACTTCGTTTTCGGAGCATCTGAGGTATTCTGCTCAGTTGATAGAACCAATCAAAAGCTGCCTGAATGAGTGTAGTTCATGGATGTAACTCAATGCAAATTCAGTAAATGAGTAATAGAGGGAAAATGTACTTGCCTACAGAGACATTAAAACACAGATTACTCACTCAAAATTTCCCCAAAAAAGAACCAGAAAGATCAAAGGCATGAAAATGTCCTCTGAACTATTGGATGAACTATTATTCTCACTCGCCTGGCTGTGCCTGGAGCTCCGGGCTGTTGCTCGCGGCTCTCATTCCACGTTGGGAGAACCAGAACTAGCACCCCCCCACCCCGTTGGTGGCCTTAATTCTGATGCCTCACGTACTTCACCTCCTATTTCAGCCCTGTAACGTTCACAGTAATCCTGAGGGAGGGGGTTGAGGAACACCTATTATTTATTCTCATCTCCTATTTTTCTCTTCCTTGCACCCAAACCGCTGTTACCACCTGATCTGCCATCCACGGGGAGCCGGGGAGCCTTCCTTGGTCTCTATCACAGAAACGACAGGCTAAGCCTTGTGCTGATCATGTTTCGGGGTGGATGAGACACACATAGCTCCTTTCTCAAGGATCTTACAGTCTAACGGGAATAGTCAGATATTAAGCAAATAATTATAGTAAAGTGTGGTGAAATGTAACAATAGAATCAGAAGGGCATTTTTTTTTTTTTGCAAAGTAAACATTACCTGTTCTCCCAAATCCATGTAGATGTGGTTCAGGTTAACACCCATGGTAACAAAAGCTACTGTTAATTGTCAGCTCACTAGGATTCTTTTGTGTGCCAAGATTTTTTTTTTTTCCACCTATTATTCTATTCAATCTGCACGGCAATTCTGAGAGGTGGGTTTGCCCAACAAGGAAACTGAAGCTCAGGGAGATTAAATGACTTACCCCATATCTCAGCTAAGTAAATGGTAGAACCAGGATTTAAAACCCATAACCGGGATCCAAACCCTGAGCTCTTAGCCGTCACTCCTTCTTCCTTAGCTGAGTACAAGATTTCATTAATATAAAAAACATACAATCAAGGCACTGTGTGTTCAGTTGTCATTTCAGAAAGCTGTGCATTTTCTCTCTCCCTGGCTCATAACGTTCTGCGGCTCAAGAGCTCGAGGGTGTGGAATTTTTCTAAATCCCCTCAGGCTACTTTCACCCGGTACCCCACCCCCCCCCAAAAAAAGTGAGCTCAATAATTAAAATCAGGGCATGCTGGGCTTGAAAAAGAGAAAATCAACTCCTCTTAAAAACAAAACAAAACAAAAAAAACTATTTAGTGAATGAAAAAAAAACCCTCATGCTTTTAGGATGCCCAGAGAAGTGACATGACCTAACCGAAAGTCACTGAACTAGGAGCCAGGTCTCATGACATTCAGGATAGTGTTTTCTTCACATATACTGTCCTACCCCTCCTTTTAATCAAGGGTGGTAGAGGCCAAAAAAAAATATTTCAATTACCTTAAAACAACTAAATGTGTAGAAAGAATTTAAAATTTAGAAAGTACACCGATATTATCAAAGTCAACATTTTAAAGTTGAATTCCCCTGGTTTGCCTTCTTCTAAAGATTACCCTCTAGCCCTGGCCAGGTGGCTCATTTGGGTTGGAGCACCGTCCCGTCGACCATAAGGGTGTGGGTCTGATTCCCTACGATCACAGAGGAGCCAAGGCCAGGGCCAAGGTCTGAGCAGAGGTCTGACTCTAAAACCTACCTCTTCACTTTTCTGCCTCCTTCCCTCTCTGAGTGTAAAGTGCTCAGTAGTTTTCTCTACAGGAGATCAAATTCTTGCCCATTACTCATGGGAATTTAAGAAACCATCCGCAGTATAACTTAATATAATATTAGCCAAGCTAATAAATTATAATTGAAAAGGGACATCTCATGTCCCCCAAATTACATAGTGCAATTCAAAAACAAATCTGTTGTTCAGCAATTTCCATGCCATTGATGTCCTCCATTCATGTGGATAATTGGGGGTTTACTGGGCCCGTATTTTATTAGAGAAATGATGTGCTGAGTCATAATACTCAGAGTAGCACAATAACATGTTTACGTGCGCATTTTCAAGTCTGGGTAAGTGACGATGTCAAGGGGGCTGTGCTTTAAGACTGGAAATTCCAAAGACAAGCAACGCTGTCCCAAGACACCTGAGGGCAAAGCCAGCACTGGGGAGCACAGGCTCCAAGAGTCTGTGTGTGTGGAGATGGGTGTGCACATCTGATTGTGCTGAGGGAAAGATATACAGCTGGACTGAGGCAGACAAAACCCAGGTCGAATAAAGCATTGCTGCATTTTATCCAGAACCCTCAACAGGCTACCTGAAAACATTTTAGAGCCAAACCAGGGGTTGGGGAAGATGTATAAAGAGTGGGTTCTTATGAGAAGGGTCTCAAGGACATCCATCCATTTGGCAGTTTCAATTTGTTGCATGTCTCTAACTCAAGGCTGTGACTGAGGGGACTGGAAATAAAGAGGAGAAAGTACACAAGCCTTGTTTCTTTTAAACGGTTTCACGCTAGGCCCCCTTCAAGCCTGCCTTCTACTTGAGAGCCAAGCATCTTACAACTGTCCTTTCTACTAGGTCTCCAACATGTCAAAATGCATTTCTCTACGGCTAACCTTAATATCCTGTACAAGGTAATAAACTGCTACATTAATGGACGCTGCTAAAGGGTCAGCACCCTTTCAAATAACAGCTAACATTTATTGAGTGCTGACTATGGACTAGGCACAGTTCTACACAGCTGAAATGTACTATCTCCTTCAGTCCTCACAATAACCTCACAGTACCTACTACCCCACTTTAAAGATGAAGAGTATCGACCACAGAAAGGACAAGTGACTTCTTCAAGTTACACAACTAATAAGTGGCAGAGCCGGGGTTTACTCCCAGGTAGCCTGGATCCAGGGGACTTACTCCTTTAAAAATTTTTTCAAAAAAACGTTTTTAATAAGTTTACATGCACAGGTCAAATTTCCCAAATTCCACACACATGTGCAACCAGAATGAGCGCCCCAGGGCCCCGCTGTGCCCCGCCAGTCACTGCGCCTCCCTCTGACTTCTAACAGCTCGGGTTAGCTTTGCCTGTTCTTGGACTTGAAGGGAACCACGCTGTGTGTACTCTTTTTGAATCTGGCTCTTCCACTCAACGCTGATTCTGAGATTGACCCAATGGTTGTAGACGGTTCGTTCTCATGTCTGTGTAGTGCCGCACTGTGTGACTATACCCCGGTTTGTTTACTTCCTCTACTGTTGATGGGCATTTGAGTTAGTGCTGCTATAAACACTGCACGTGTATTTTGGTAAAAATGTAGACGCATTTCTGTTGGGTATGCCCCTAGGGATGGGGTCCTTGGGTCGCGTGTCCAGATTGGGCAGACGCGGCCACACAGGCTGCCAGCGTGACCGTGCCCTTTTATGCCGCCACCGGCAGGGTATCAGAGTTCTGCTTGCTCTATGCCCTCGCCAACATTTCCGCTACCACAAAAATTTTTGAACGTTGTTGCTCCAAAAAAAAGTCGTTAATTTGACTAACGTTTCTTGAGAGCCTACTATGTGTCGGGTGCTCTTCTAAGTGGTAGGAACCTCAGGGTCCTCACTGTTTTTTGTTTTTTTTCTTAATTTATTTTCAAAGAGAGGGGAAGGGAGGGAGGAAGTGCGGGGGAGAAACATCAGTGTGAGAGAGAAACATTGATCAGCTGCCCCTTGCACGTGCCCCAACCAGGAACTGAACCTGCAACCCAGGCATGTGCCCTGACCGGGAATCAAACCAGCGACCTTTGCTTTGTGCTATTATGACCAACCAACATGAGCCACGCTGGCCAGGGCAGGACTCTCACTCTTAAATAGTGTGTTGCATGGCCTCCTCTCCTCATTCACTTGACCAAAATCTCCACAAGCATGTTTAAGTGTTTCTACTCCAGGAGAGATGCAGACAGACAGACAGTCCTACAGCACTGCTGATTGATCATCCTTGCAGTAAATGTCACGGGGCATGAACTAGCTGCAAGAGACTCCAACAGTCAGCAAGACATGGCCTCTGCTTTGAGATGCTCCCCGTCTGGTATGGGAGGTGCACCAATAAGAAAGTGCTAACCTCCCAGTAGGATTGTGAGAGAAGCATGAGGTGTAATAGGAGCAGCCAGGAGAGGCCTTCACCCAGAATGCAAGTCGTGCAGGAGAAGCAAGGGTTAGCCAGGATATGAAAAGGAGAGGGAGAGGGCTGGGAGGCAGGGTGGTAAAAGCTGAGTGACCAAAAAGCATAGAATACTGGCAAGGATGGGGACTTCACGTACTGGTCAGTAAAAACAAAACACAATTGCCAAACACTTGATTATCAAGTCGATTTTTAAGTCATGCTAGGATAACAAAAGCATCAGATCATTGGTCTGAAGTGGCCTGTGCTACCACCCAACAAAGTCACTCAACTACACCTCCTTAATAATATTTAAAAATTGAGTTGTTTTTTTCACATGGCACTTCCACTGAATCCCTTATCTAAGAATCTAGGAGCTGTTTACCAATATTAACTCATTCTCCAAATAACCTCATGAATGGAGTAGGCTTAAATAAACAAACACCCATAATCCATCAAATTAGAATAAAGATAGAAGGAAGAAGTTAAATATCTTGGCAAGGCCACTGAGTGAGATCGATATTCCTTTCAACATCATCAAGGAAAATTTGTGTAATGTAGAAATGTACTTCATGAATTGTCCATTGTTCACTTAACTTGACAGTCACCAGAATGAGAGAATTTCCTGGGAAGTAGACACCTGTTTATTTCTAACTAGTAAACAGCCATAAGAGTGAAAAGATTTTACCCAAGTAAAGCTTAAATCCTAAAGTAGAAACTGAATATATGCCAGCAATGAAGAAGACAGATAGATAGCTCCATAGTTTTAAAAACTCTGAAAATAGAAGAGCCTGCTGATAAGACCAAACATGAGAATATCAGAGCCAAAACCTTAATGATAAATCTCTATACTAAAAGAGAATACATCTAAGATCACTGTGACCTGTTTCCTCAATTAGGACAATTGGTTCAGAACTCTAACTTTGCATACTTTGAAAACAAGTTTCTTTATGTCAATCAAATCTTACCTGAAACAGTTTATTTAAGAAAACAATGCAAGACATTCAGGAAGTGGCTTGGACAAGGCAAAGATGGAAATAATTTAATTAAATTTCAGCACCAAATAGAATGAATCACTAAGAGGTGTCTATTACCATAAGATTGCAGGAAGGTAGGTTTTGGGGAGCAGGGGTATAAATTTGGTGGGTTTTGTTATAAAAAGGAGCGAGTGGGTTTGAAAAAGCACAAGCAGAAAAGAGTTGAGAAATAGTTTGTGAGGGTCTGCGAGAGCCCATCCCGAAGTCCAAAAACATAATGGTAACTTGAATGAAAGCAAGGAAGCAAAATGAAAGGAAAAAATGGGGAAATGGCAGAACACAACCAGAATCAGATGAAACTAATCTTTAAAGACCGCAATTCAGCCCAATGATTGTAGCCCAGAAGAAAAATCTTCCCAACGAGTGGTTGGAAAGGGTTTCAGAAATAACTAGCCACTGAACATAAAGCGTGACACTTTGTGATGCTACTGCCACAATTCTTAGTCCTCCAATATACACTAGAAGCCATTCTTTTTTTTTTTTTCAACAAAGTGTCTACTGAACTTCTTGCACGTAGTAGAAACGTAGTGGGAACTTTTTGATGACATTAGCTGTGTTTTTCTAACTTTGGCAACCAAGGTGGGCCTTACAGAAGCATGTCCTGGAAGTCTACAAAGAAGACTCAATTCCTTAGTACAGAAGTCTTCAAAAAGACACAGCAGCAGTCAGCCAATAACAAACGAGGTTGTGAGGCCTGAACCATGATCAAGCACATTTTAGGGTTTGGGTTTCGGGAGAGCAAGTATATGCTCACCGGAAATTTAACCTTGAGCATGGGGACAGCAGCTATCTCTCACTGCCCTTCCCGGGCACCTCCCCCCTCCCCCCCCAACACGCGCCTCCTAGGGCTGGAGGGAAAGATGTTACCGGGCAGTAGCTAGTGTTAGGAAGGCTAATGTGTGCATAAGATGGGAAGAGGAAAGTGAATGTGCCGTCTATGTCCGCCCTCCAAGAGGCTTTCTCTGTCTGCTGAGATGGCAGAAACGTTTCCAGCTAATTCTGAAAGGAGTAGCACTTACTTATCTGAAAGGACAGACGGAGACGGCTGCACTTGAACAACAATAAAAAGAAAAAGAACTCCACTTGCCAGGCACTGTGCTAGGTAAATAAGGCAGAGATGAAAGAGGCGTTTTCCGACTTCAGGGAACTTACTCACAGGCAGGTCAGTGAAGACACCAAAGAAAGTCAGACCCTTCCTGCAGCAGTGACCTCGGAGTCCCGCTCGCCTACGGCCGGCTCTGCCTATGGCCTTGGTTCTCCAACAAATTCTAAGTTCACATACAAAATAAATCAGATCACTGCATTTTAGCAAATGCCAGTGAACGAAAGGCTATCCCTTGGAATAAGCCAAGTGAAAATCTTGCTTTAAAAGATTATATTTTAACACCTGTGGAATGAGTTTATTGTACATTAAGAGACAATTTGCGGCTTATTGATCCTAATGTTCATCTTCTCCTCTATGACGGGTGTTGATAACGGGAAGAGAGATGAAGTCAAGTTAGTCGATTTGCTGGTTTGTGGAGAAGCCTGTGAATTCCTCTCGATGTCATATGTCATTTTTATGCCTCTAGTCTATATCATTGCAGGTAATTAGAAGCTTATTGCAGTTACAATTTTCAGGCCTTGACTATTCCTTGATCTAAGTGGATTTTATGCGAGTCGCGGAGGGCCTTTCTTGGTGCAAGGCACCGGCGGGCATGCAGCGGGGCGTGAGAGAAAAAGTCCCTATGCCCAAGACCTAACATGTTTTCAGTAAGCAGAACTTTTTTTTTAAACAAAAGTCAGCTTTGACTGGTGTGGCTCATTGGATTGGGTATCATCCTGCAAACTGACAGGTTACCAGTTCAATTTCCATTCAGGGCACATGCCTGGGTTGAGGACATGGAAAGGCAACCAATAGATGTTTCTCTTGCACACTGGTATTTTTCTCACTCTCTTTCTCCCTCCCTTCCCCTCTCTCTAAACATAAATTAATAAAATCTTTAAAAATAAAAAAATGAAGTCTATATTCTCTACAAGGTTTTGGTATGAAGGGCCTGTTACTTATAAATACTACCAATCTTTAATTATATTAAGGTCAATTGGCAAATTGCACATGTTATATTGTAAGTCACCAGAGAAAAAGCTTAGTAAAGACATCAGTAAAGATAAGCCACATCTTAAATACAACATGCCATTCAAAAAGCAATCTTAATAACAGCCAATACGATACAGTAATAGCTAATACACGGGGCTGGCTTTTTCTAATCAGTTTTGACCATATATGTATACACCCTCTCTTAACTCTCGCAGCAAGTCTGCGGGGAGGAGGGAACTGGTGTTGCCCAGATTTTACAGATGAGAATACAGATCGATACACAGGGCGTGAGTCAGCACAGAAAGAGGGATCCCGGGAGGCTGAGTGGGCATGGGAGAGTTCAATGTAGTAGCACCAACAACGGGGACAAGAGGAAAGAAAACCTTTCAGGGCCCATAATTATTGAACTCAGTTTAACTAAAACCTGAGAGGCGAATAAGAACTTCCAATGTACGGAACTGAATAAGGTGACTGAGCATCGGCAAGCACAGTATAAAATCGCATGAAGGACAAGTTTAAGTTATGGTGTATCCATGAATTAGCCCTGACCATTTGAGGAAAGGTTAAAAACTATTTTTAAGACTCTGACATCCTTAATAATTGTCTGGAAAATAAAAGCAATGATGTAGAAAAAAATAACCCAGAAGAGTTAGCAATGTCTTTAATAAAATAAACCAAGAGAAATATAGTTTTGTTGTATATTTATGCTATCAAACCCTGAAATAAAAATGTATCATTTAAATGAAAAATAGCTCATTTAAATATCAGTAAAATGTTTCTAATCCTCAGAAGCACAGTCTCATGTCTGGTGTCATGCACATCTGTGCAAATCTCATTATCAAAAATTAGGAGAAAATTTATAACTCAGAAACCATTTTTCTAATATAGGCAGGGGAGTAAAAATTACATTGGGGTCTAAAACAGTTGTTTTTGTTTCCCATTTAATAACCTTTCAGGATAAAAACGATCTTTAAATGTACAACAGAAATTCTCTCGATGAAAAATATATGTAGCACACTGTAACAAAAATTATACAATAGCACAATATTACAAATCATGCATTTTAGAGCAAGTGTGTGAGAGTTTGGCTGCCTGGTTTGAATCATAGTTCCACTGGTGTTCTACTTTAGTGCAAGTTCCCCTGGACACATTACTCGAACTCTTTCCTCACTTTAAAAAAAGGAAGGCCCAAGAGAAACCACCTCGTAAGGCTGTTGTAAGAATAAAATAAAGAATACCTGCAATGCTCTGCCTGGTACATGGTAGGGACTCGGTGTGTTGGTTGTTATTTCCTTTATATATCATTATATAAGCATTTCATTAGATCAGCATTTGCTATTTATGCATAAACTATACCAAAGAGAGAACTAGCATATCAATTTTTTGAAGATTTCTAAATCCACTGGGAAAAGAAAAATAATGTACCTGACCAGCCATTTTAGTGATTACTTCTTAAAGTAATTACATTTGATCTGAAGATGGAAAGAGAAGGCCCAGACTAGTTGACAGCAATATTTGTGCATACACATGTGGCTTTCCACACAGGTACTTGGGTATATTCTCATGAAAGACAAAATATGGACTTCCAGTCAAGATGGCGGAGTGGACAGACATGGCTTGCCTCTTCACACAACCACATCAAAATTACAACTAAAATATAGAACAACCATCACTCAGAACCGTCAGAAATCAAGTTGAATGGAAGTCTGACAACTACAGAATTAAAGAAACCATATCCATTCAGACTGGTAGGGGGGGGTCGCAGCTACAGAACAGTCTGGTCCCTACCCATGTGTGGTGGTTAAAAGTTCAGGAGGGTTATCTTGGGAGTGAGGAGTCCCAGCCCCACACCAGACCCCCCAGTCCAGGTTTCCAGTACCAGTAACATAAGTCCCCATAATTCTGGCTGTAAAAACCAGCAGGGATTGAGTCAGTGGGGGAAGCTGCTGGAGCCCCAAGCAGTTCCTCTTAAAGAACCTGCACCCGGACTCACCCACTCAGACTCACTCCCTCTGAGCTCCAGCACAGAGGCAGCAGCTTGAAAGGCACCAGTGGTATATAGGGAGAGACTGAAGTGTCTGGTATCAAAGCAAGTGGAGGCCATTGTCCCTTTTCTACACCCGCCCCGCACAGAGCCAGCAGACTGGAGCCATATCTGAGACTCCATCAACCTGGCCAACACTGTTTGACCCACCTTGGTTTACCCCAGAGAATCTGCCCCATCCAACTTACAGGCCCACCTAAACTGCTTTTCCATATGAATGGCTCATCTCGGCTCATGCTTCGCAACTTCCTAAATCCAGTCAAATGAGCAACAGCTGGCCTCAGTGAGCCCCAGACCCTGCAGTAGCAGCAGCCAGACTAGATTCACAGCTTGGCTTTGCCTGGGAATCTCTAAGCCCGGCACAAGTAGCAGCCAACTCAGATTGCTTTATAGCTCAGGCAGGGTGGCCCTGGGCCAAACATAGGTGGGGGCTGACCTTGGTCTGCACCACCTGGGAAACCCCAGGGCCAGTGCACCCAGTGGACAGCTAAAGACCATGTGGGAGCACCACCACTTTGCCCCTGCACAGCTGACCCTCCACAGAGGGCAGAAGTCGGAGATAAGTGGTCACAGCCAATCCCTGCAGCTGAACGGCCAGGGTAAATCTCTCCCATTCATCTGCCAATAGCAACCAAGGCTCAACTATAAGAGAAGGGTGTACTCAGCACACATGAAGGGTGTACCTCAAGTACCTGGCTTGGGTGATAGGGGAGGCTGTGCCACTGGACCCTACAGGATACCCACTACATTAGGCCACACTACCAAGACAAGGAGTCAAAGTAGCTCTTCCTAACACATAGAAACACAGCGAGGCTGCCAAAATGAGTAGACAGAGGAACATGACGCAAACGAAAGAACAGATCAAAGCTCCAGAGGAAGGGCTAAATGAAATGGAGATAAGCAATCTCTCAGATGCAGAGTTCAAAACACTGGCTATAAGGATGCTCGAGGAACTTAGTGAGGACCTTAGCAGTATAAAAAAGGTCCAGTCAGAAACGAAGAATATACTAATTGAAATAAAGAACAATTTACAGGGAAACAACAGTAGACTGGATGAAGCCGAGAATCAAATCAAAGATTTGGAACATAAGGACGCAAAAAACAACTACGGAGAAGAAGAAGAAAAAAGAATTTTAAAAAATGAGGTTAGTATAAACAGCCTTTGGGACAACTTAAGAGGCCCAACATGCACATCATAGAAGTGCCAGCAGGAGAAGAGAAGGAGCAAGAAATTGGAAATCTATTTGAAAAAATAATGAAAGAAAACTTTCCTGATTTGGTGAAGGAAATAGACATGCAAATCCAGGAAGCACAAAGCATCCCAAACAAGAGGGATGTAAAGAGGTCCACTCCAACACATATCATAACTAAAATGCTAAAGGTTGAAGATAAAGAGAAAATCTTAAAAGCAGCAAAAGGAAAGGAATTAGTTACCAACAGGGGAGTTCCCATAAGACTGTCAGCTGATTTCTCAAAAGAAACTTTGCAGGCTAGAAGAAGTTGGCAAGAAATATTCAAAATCATGAAAAGCAGAGACCTACAGCCAAGATTGTTCTACCCAGCAAATCTGCCATTTAGAATCAAAGGACACATGAAGAGCTTCCCAGACAAGAAAACACTAAAGGAGTTCATCATCACTAAACCATTATCATATGAAATGTTAAAGGGACTTATTTAAGAAAAAGAAGATCAAAACTATGAACAATAAAATGGCAAAAAAAAACACAAAACAACCACCAAATCTATCAATGATTGAATCTAAAATACGAACTAAGCAAACAAGGAGAACAGAGGCAGAATCGTGGATACAGAGAGCATTTTGATGGTTGCCAAATGGGAGGGGGTCTAGGGGAATAGGTGAAGAGGTAAAGGGATTAAGAAGTACAAATAGGCCTGGTTGGTGTGGTTTAGTGGATTGAGCACTGGTCTGCGAACCAAAAGGTTGCCAGTTCAATTCCCAGTCAAGGCACCTGCCTGGGTTGCCGGTCAGGTGGCAACCACATTGATGTTTCTTTCCCTTTCTCTCTTCCTCCCTTCCCCTCTGTCTAAAAATTAAGTAAATAAATAAAATCTTTAAAAATAAAAAAGGAAGAAGAAGTACAAATAGGTAGGCACAGAATAGCCATGGGGATATAAAGTACGACACAGGAAATGGGGTAGCCAAAGAACTAATTCACATGACCCATGGACATGAACAATGATGGGGGGATTGCCTGAGGGAGCAGAAGGGGGTGAAGGGGGAAAAACTGGAACAACTGTAATAGCATAATCAATAAAATGTTAATAAAAAAAGAAAGACAAATCTCTGAGATATTATTTCTAATTTAGTATCCTTGGGGTTTTCCCAACGCAAAGAAATAAGCCTAGGGAAACTATAAAAAGCAACAGTCCATAGTTAAAACAACAACAACAAACAAGCTGGTCTGTAAATGCCAGGGTGTTCACCTGCAACTGAGAGCGGTCACGTCTGAGTGTCTATGCCGCTCCTAGAGCATTAAAAAAAAAACAACACAAAACCTTGCATCGCATAGAGGTTTTTTCATAAAGGTTTATTAGGTGGTGCTTGTTAAGGCCATAGCTATTAACGGAGCAAATTTAAAAGGCTAATTAAAAATGAAAAATTAGTAGTCCATTTAAATATCATTAGAACATTTCTAACCTTCAAGAGCACAGTTTCCTTTCAATTTGCATCTCAATGTTTGAGATGGAAACTGGGCCAGATGTTAGCATCTGGCAAATACCATCGTGGACAGATGAAATCAAGGCAAGCTGTTAATGTTCTGCGGTCACACCCCATCATTCTTTCCTCCCCACATTACATCTCTATTCCACTTTTCCTCTATTTAGCTTCAGTGGTATCATGTCCAGTGGATGAAGTCTTGATTTCTAAATCCTACACCTTGAGCTCTTTAGAGATAAGACGCCATGTAATCCTAATGCAGTAATTAAATGCAGTATTTGCCAACGTAGCATGTAAAACATTTACTCCTGAATCATATCATCAAATACCACCTACGTGTATTTCTCACTTCCTTTTCATAAGCCATTGTAGGAAATTTATGTACCTTAATTTAGGAAATGATCTTATATACATTTCCTCCGAGCTAGAAACATACAGATTGAGAAGAGCACTTACTTTTGATCAATATAGAGAGGATCAAAGAATTCCGTTGTGATTTTGTTTGCATACAGGGAACAACCGGTCATTGAGCACAGCCCTAAAAAGTACCAGAGGGCAAGCACCGTGGTTAGTTAGTGTTATTTCATTAACATGGTGAAAGTACCTTGTTTGGAAGAAAGAAGCTACTATTTACCTGACAGTATGAATACAACCCCAGCCAAGCAGGCAATCTTAGCTTTGGTTTTCTCTGAGCCTCCGACTTTGGTGCACTTCATTCCAAACAGGGCGATTATAGAGCCAAAGAAGCCGAGGCTGACAGCGGCGATCATGAGTCCTCTACATGCCTGGATGTAGCCTGCAAGCAGAATAGGTCATTTCCATGAACACAAAACGAGCGGCTGCCTGGGGGGCATCATGGGTTTACATGGTCTTTCTGAATGATTGTTCTGTTTTCCAAAAAATAAAAATAAATGACCACCATTGTTAAGACATGTGGTAAGACAAGCAAGAATGAAAAGCAAGTTAGTGTACACGGAACGCCTGTTCTACGTCACACGCTTTTACGTCTGGCTTATGCACAGTCCTCAGGTTAGCTCTCTGAGCGTTATTATTCACGGGTGGTTTGGAAACCGAGGCAGGGAAAGTTCATATGCTATGCCAGAGATGAGTCAGTAAGAGGCAGAAATGGGTTCCATACAGATATGACTACAAAATACATGTGACACTACCTTTCTCTGTGAGAAACACCATCTGCCACTATCTCAACCTTCTTCCTCCTTTGTACACTGCAACTTTTAAATGGATGTTTTAATGGTTTTGACGTTATAAAATTTATAATTGGGCAGCAAGACCTCCCAAACGGTCAAATCTTCCAATATTATGAAAGCTCATAAATGACACCAACTAAAATATCATCATGAACCACGAGGAGTCTAAATTAGGAAGTATTTTAATGATGTGTTTTTTTCAGGGCACATATAATAAAATTTGATTTTAAAAAAGCATTGGCTATTTACTAGAAGAATAGTTTATAATTATTAAATCATCTCATTACACATAAATGGATGCTTTCAAAGTAACCCTAAATGCTTGTTCCGTTGGTTTGTTTGATCATTCTTCCTACACCACTCATTTCCTTAGTCACATATTTTTATTTGCACAGCTAGGGTTACGGTAACCTTCAGCCTGGCTGTCATCCAGACACTAACAAATTTTAAATTAATAAGCTTTTCCACATATGGACATTTTCACTTCAGCCTGAAACAATGCCCTACTTTAATCTGAAATAGTGATGGCCCACACTAGGTGTAAGTGTATGTTTATTAAGTAAATTAACATATATATACACCAGGTTGACATTTGGAAATAAGCTTGTTAATCTGAAAAGACTTGTTAATGCCAAGATACTGAAAGTCACTTATTATTAGTCCTCACGCAAAAGCTACAATAAACAATAATTCTAAGATTATTACAATCCTAAATTCAGAAAATAATGCTGGCCAGTGCCTCCAGTCCATGTTTCTTTGGGAGAGAACAAAATTTTACGTTTCAATCCTATTTCTAGGATCTATTTGAAAGAGTTCACAGAAGATGCGCTATTTAACCAAACAAATTTAGGCCCCCATAAATTCAGACACTGCAATGACAATAATCTAATTCATAGCATGAACGGCTTCCAAACAGGAAACAATTCCACTGATGGTGGGATCAAAAACAGCAACAGAAACTTATTTTTAGCAAAACAGGAAAAAGGAGGCTTATTTTGGTAGCAATAACCATGCTTACAGGGCTCTCTGGGTGTCTGGCCCAGCTCTACTTTAATCTTCACCCCTCAAGTCCTGCTGCCAGAACCCAGGGAGCAGGCAGAAGCACAGAAAGAGGAAGCCTGTCGGGTCCTTGCAAGATTAAAGAGAGTTTACCAAAACCACAGCAGCCCCATCCACCACCAGAGCTTCTGGGACGGAGTATGGATTCATTACGTTTTGAGCTTTATTTTAATCTATGGCTTTGCGGTGTTTTAGCTGACTCTGGCCACAATCACTGAACAGACAAAACAGTGTGCACGTCTATGAGGTAACCTCTACACTAATGTGTAAAAAAAAAAAGCTAGCCTAGAAAACTTTATCACGCACCTTCATTTGCATTCCCTTTCATAACCTTATAGGCTTTATGAACAGAAAATGTAGAAACCTGGGAAAAGATGAAGTCCTACAGTCCTACCATTTAGACCGCGAAATGCATTTTCCCAGATGGCAAACAGCGGTTAGAACCCCAGGTTGATGAATTCAATCCTTCCTGTGACTGGGAAGATAATCGCAGCCTTTAAACTTTGTTGAACCACTACTTTCAGCCTTTTTTTCTGAGTTTCTTGCTCAGGTCTCCCAGCTCAGCCCTTATAACTCAGAACACTGATCTGAGGGCAAGGGACCTCTCTCTGGCGGGAAAACAGTTCCGATAAATAAATGCTACTTTGCCGCAGGCACCAAAGAAGGTGCTTCACCAGTACAATCTTTGGCTAGCTTTTCTGAAACGGGGAGCAAAGAGCAGGGATTGGGGTTCTGGGGGATAAACTCCCCTGCCAGCTGTATACGTAATCCAGTTGTCGGTAAGACTGAGGTTTGTAAATTAGGGGCTACCAGGCCTTAAAGCACCCACACACTCAGGCCTTAGGTGGCTTCCAACAAACTCAGAGTTTATCTTTTGTAAGACAGGCTTCTACGACTTTGCTTTTTAACAGTCCTCGAGGCAACACTTATAAGCAAAACCATCAAGGGAAGTGGTGGTAAAAACTAGTCAAGGAGGCCATTATTTTTGACAGGTCTAATTTACTGACACCGTTAATAGCTAATTACACATTAAAGTGCTGAGGCATGAACATATTTACTTAGAAGTTCTCTGAAGTATAATTTATAGTTACCATTCCCTTGGAAGAAATGGCCAGCATTCCTGCTAACGAAAATAGATGGCATCTGCTGAAAAACAACCTGGGTGAAAATTAGTCTCAGGTGAAGTTGAAGTGGTGTTGTTTTTTTTTGTTTGTTTTTTTTTAAAGGGGCGTGGATTAGCAATAAACAAATCACTAGCTCATTCAACTGTGAAATATTCAATTAGTAAAAACCAGTGACTTTAATGAAGTTCTGTCGGAGCAAACCTTCAAGGTGTCCCTTAAAAGTTGTTTTCCAAATGATGGGTACCTTCTTTTCCGTTTCAAGCCAGTAAAAATGAAAATAGCCACTTGGTGGAGACAATTTCCTAGTAGCACATATGCTAGTATTGAAGGGAGAAAAAAGAATGTGCTTTTCTTATGCTAGTAGCTTTGGGTACTTTTTGCAAATACTTTGAAAGAAGATCAGTACTGGGGGGAGGCAGCTCTGGTTCTTCTAAGTCACCCACTGCGTGCCCTTGGTGACATTAGCTAGCCTCTCCAAACCTCTGTTTTCTTATCTGTAAAACAGGGATAACAGCTTTTACTTCATGGGATGAATCAAATGAACAAAGTCATCTGGTGAGGTTAAGAAACTCACGGAAGCTTCCCTTCCATAACATTAAGATTGATTGTAAACAGAAATTAGAGTTGAAGTTCTAACATTGGCATGACATTAACTCTAGACACTTAGCTTTTGTCAGCCTCACCTCCCTTGTAGAGAAAACTGGGGGACCATGATACCCCTTGATGATGAGGAATCAGAGCTTTGACCTCACACAGGAAATTCAGAATAATGACGCCATCATCTGCTGCCAAGGGGCTTGCTTTAGCATCGAAGACTAGACGAGAGACCCATGAGCTTTATCTCCCCTTTCTTGGCTTTTCTTCTCAGTCTAGACCTTATGCCTGATTTAAGGAGAGGGTTTGTCTTCTCAGGCCTGTGGCCACCACGGGCCGTGGTCACGCAGCCTTCTCCCATCACTTCCAAGGCAACGCTAGGAAGTCCATGGGCAGCACACTGTCAGCAGGACCTGCCTCGGGGACCGCATCCAACAGACACGGCTGCCCTGTGGACACATGGCAAGGGAGTGGACAAGCAAAGGGGCCCGATTTAAGAAGTTCCACCTGTAGATGGGGGAATCAACTCCTCTCTGTACGCAAATGGAGATGTGTCACTGAATCCCCATAACGTTATTCTGGGAGATTCAGAAAAGTAAATCTATTGCTTTGGGGTTAGGCAATCTGCCTTCCTAAACCACGAAAGGCAGAGTCAACAGGAAGAGTTGGATAAATCTGATTCTAGCACACATTGCAAAGTTTTATATGAGACAAGTCCTCATGAATTTAACAGACAAACAATGGGCTGAGATTGCAACCTATGTAATAAATCAAAGATTGACATCTGAATTAAAGCAAAATAAAACCAGTTGTTTAGACCAAGAGGAAACAGCAGAGCCATGGGCATAAGACACGGACAGGTAGCACAAAAGAAAAAAAAAGATCAATACATGATAAGGTGGTCAAAAATCAGTGGTAATCAGGGAAATGCCAATAAAAATGATAACATGATAATACGTCACCCACAATATTGGTGGTGAGAATGTGGAGAAATAGGTATTCTCATACACTGTTGGTAGAATGTAATTTGGCAGTATAAACTGAATATTAAAATGAATATTCTACTTCCCTGGCAAAATAATTTCTCAGTATTTTATAACAATACATATACATACAAAGAGGCAAATATAAAGATTTTCAGTAAAGCACTAACAGGAATGAAAAGCTGGAGAGAGTCCAATATCCAACAATGGGTAAATGGTTCAATAAACCAGTTTGTCCAGACTAATGAATTCTATGCAACCGTGACTGACTTCTATATGTACAAACTGGAAAAGATATGCTCTTAGTTTTAAAATGCTGAAAAAAAGTAGGTAGTGTGATGTCACCGATGTTTTTAAAAGTCATTTTCTAGACACACGAGCACACATGGAAGGTTACGTTGTAAGCTGGGTTGTATATAAATGTTACTCCTCTCTTTGCTCCATTCTCAACTCCCTCTAGAGCTTAATAATTCAGGGCTATGCCCTGCTTCCTCCTGCCTACAAATCTTGACCCCATGTCCTCTTTTACCTCAGAACTGTAAAGTGAAAACCTCACAATTCTGCCCGCAATGATATCCAGGGAACATTTATTTGTCTCCCTTCTCTCTTGCTGGGAGCATACCTATCTGGCACACTATCTCAAGTCAACAATACAGTTACAACAGAGGAATGTGCTTAAAACAGTAACTGTGGATCCCACACTCCTGAATGTAAACCACAGACACGAAGAAACAAGAGTGTGTGGGTTCAAAGCATCTACGTGGATGCGCGAAGCATCTACGTGGATGCGCGCTCTGCAGAGCACAGGAAATTCAACAGTGATTCCAGGGAATGCAGTGTCCCAGCCACCTGACACAGCAGGACTCAGCCCCGGGTGTCACCCATCTAAAACTAGACACGTATGCCCTTACATGCAGGTCCCATCAAATACTACCTTAAGCAACAGTTTGCTTTTCGTGGCAAGCACCATCGTAGCGGGAATTAAATCTTGTCTTTTATTTGCTCAGCTATGCAAATAAAAACTTAAGGTAATAAAAGAAAAAGAAAGCACCTCAAATCTAGAAATAATGTAAATGACTCTCCTTAAGTTTCTGCCTTGTCTATCCAAGTCCAGTGCTGTAAAATCACGGAAGAAGAGCCTAGAACTTGAGCAGTCACTGTGACCACGATGACAGCTACTGTTCTCTCGAAACTAAAACAGGGTCCGTTTTCTACGTTAACATCTATCTACCTGCTGTTATAATGCAATGCAATATAAAGCCCAATTAACAAAAACAATGTAGAAAACAATTTACGAAACCACACCACCAGGGAGGCCCGGAAAGGCAGGTACAGCTCTTGTCAAACTCATGCACAAGAACAACCTCTACCCCCTGCGGCACCGGGAAGGGCTATTTATTTTCCTAAAATTTGGAGGAAGCTTTAAAACCCAGGCTGACACGTCTGCAGAAGAATTTTAGGTGGGTTGGGGGAACATCCCCGTAATATGCTTCCTTTTCTCCTGCCGACTTTTAAAAGAACGAAAAGTCTAAGGGGAGTTTCGGGCAAGCCCATTTCGCTTTGACAAGTCAAAGATACCATTTTAATCAGAATCCAGCTCTTCCGGGAAGTAGATGGAGAAGACAAGCACCCTCTGTGTGACTCCGTGTCCTAACAATCCGCGAGAGGTGGGGAGCCCAGAACCGTGTCCTCCACTCTCAAGACATCAAATCTTCTTGCCTCCATCCCAGATACCCGAAAGTCACCCACCCCATCCAGGCCTGTCTGCGCGCCACCTCCCCACCACCCCGGGATCCCAGCCCCAGTAGGCGCCCACGCAGGACAGACGGCGGTGGACGGAACGGGGCCTCTCCCTAGCTCCCTCGGATCTAGGGGAAAAGCGGGACCCGGCCTCAGAGGAGTGTGGCCCGGGGGTCCCAGCAGGGGTCGCGAAGCCCAGCGGGCGCCCCTGCCGGCTGGCCTGATGGGAGTGAGGGCCGGGGGCGGGGGCCGAGGGGATGCAGACCGTCCAGCGCCAGCATGGAGGGGAAGTCCTTGCAGTTGGAGACGCCCGTGGAGTCGGTAACGCACGTCTTCCACAGGTTGGCCCAAAAGGTGGCGGTGGTGATGACCGTGCCGTCGTTGGTGGATACCTTCCAGTAGTCGGTGGGCACCGTGGAAGATACCAGTAACCAGCCAGAGATAGAGACCACGAAAGCGATGATCTCCAGGGCGGTGTTCGCCATGCCGCCCGCTGCAGCAGCCGCGCTGGCGCTGCCGCTCACGCTACCACTGGGCGCCGGGACCCCGCGCGCAGGGACCCGGGCTCCGCCCCCGCCCACGCCACCCCGGGCCCGACCCCGCCCCCGTCCCGGCCCGAGACCCGGCGCTAGGGGGCGCGCACCGGTCTGCAGAGGCGTCTCCGGGGGCAGAGGGGTCTCCCGGCGATTTTAGGGTCGCTGCCTAGGTTCTCCGTAGCCAGGTGGCACGGCGCGCGCGGTCGGGACAAACGGAGGCCTGCGCACACTCCCCTCCCCCGCGGCGCCCACGTCTTAGGGGCCCAGGGGCCGCGGAGACCGGCTCTGCTCTTGGACAGACTGGCTGCCAGGTATGGACAACCTGTTGCGTCCCACCTGGCCCCTCCCCTCCCCTGACCCAACCATAGCAAATAACTTGGCTTCCAGAGAGTACCTTGTAAAAGCGGAGCCGAAAAAGCTTTTTGTGTGCTCTGAAAGCACGCGGCCTGGGGCCTGGTAACGAGCCTGGAGCTTGTTGATCTTTCGAAAGGCTTTGTGGCACGGAATCGGCCTTGCTTTAGAACTCTTCCATTCTTTTTGGCCCGGTGGTATACGGAAAGTCACTGTAAAGAGGTGCTTGGCACAGACCTAAGCTCAAGATCTCCCTATTTGGAGACCACAGGCTCTGTTGAAGACTTCATTGCCGCCTGGAGCTCGAACGTTCCAGCCACAATGCTGGCCTGCTGAGACGGATGCCCTGTGCATAGGACATGCGTTTAAGACACTGTCCCTAAGATACCTTTCCAGCTCCCAGGTGTGAGTCTATTCAGTGAACTGATGGTTCTGTCACAGTGGAAGCTGCTCTTTATCTTGTTTTTTCCACCTCTACCTTTCATGCCTAATTGAAGAGTTTAATTCATTCCGTCACCAGTGTCTCTAGGCATACATAAAGATGGCAGGGCAGGGGGAGGACTTTCTGCTCCTGAGGTCACAAGTCTGGGCATAAAGGAGAGAACGAAGACACTGGCTTTACTATGAGGTTATTATTTATTTATTTAAAATTCTTGCGGTTCTTGGTATGAGCTTTCAGGATTCACTTCTTGCCAAAAGTCACCAAAGGTCTACAACCTATTAATCAGCCTGCTACAATAAAGCTAACCCTGTTTCACAATCTTTGTGCAGGAACACTTTGGTTCTTTGTGATGAATTTCTCAATTCCCCTTTGTCACATTTTTTTTTCAACCAAATGGATACAAATAAAATTCGAGGTGATTAGATGCTTATGGAGAAGAGAGGAGGTTGGACTACAGAAGCATTGAAACTTAGATTTGGAAGGACCATTGAAGACGGTTCGGACATGCTTGCACTAAACACAATGGCCTTTTCTACGTGTCGGGATAATGTCCGGTTCATGCTCTGACCTTCAGAGCTGTGGGTTCAGTGCATGGCAAACCGTGTGTTACAGTTTGATTTTGACAGCCTTTTGGAAAGTTTCTTCTTCATCTTGAACCCAAACCTATCTCTCCTTCACCCAAACGCCCTAACCGTGCTCTGAGATAACACAGGGTAAGCCCTGCTCTTTGGCTGTGAGGCGGGGGTGGCCCTTGGGAGATGTGTGTGCGTGTGCTCACCTTGTGTAAGCAGGAATAAGGGTGAGGACGGCTTGCCTGGTGGGAGCGAAACATGGTTACACTACTGTACTGCTGTTGGTCCCAGTTTGTCCTGGTGTGTCACGTTGGGTTCACCCCGTGGGTCAAACTTACAGACAGATTGTGTCTACCTAACCTCATCCTTACCTTCTTTGCTATTCAAAACAGTCACTTCGAGAATGGACTACAAAGCGCCCACTACTCTTTTGTACAATTTGCCTTTTTAAAGTGCTTTGAGCACCTGGTTTCTTTTCCACAATGATGTCTATGCCATATTTCCTTCTGAGTGATCTATCTGTTTTCCTGATCCATGTTATTATTCAATTCAGAAAACACAAAATGTCATGAGCCAAGACATTCCCTGTGGAGTTTCCAAAATCAAAAATTTCACAAATTGTGGTTTTGTACTTTATTTCCTGGCCTTGTTTGACAGTCTCTTTGTCTGCTTGTGTCTTCCTCGTGGTAGGTACTCACTGAAATTGTTGACTCTCTTGTTTTTTTAAAAGATAAAACACTGACTTACTTTTGACAAACAAAAAAAAGGTGTAGTGTTTTGACCTTGAAGACACACGCAGTTCCTAATTTATCAATAGGTGGGTTATACATTCCATCGTTTAGAACCAAAGGCACATTCCTTATTAAAAAAAGGAATGTGAAGAATGGTTTGGTGTTTCAGATCAGGTCCCAAAAGTGACTGAACAGATAATGTAGCTCTATCTATTGTACTTTAAAAAAAAGCCCGTAAACCCAGATCACCATTGTAACATAGCTTCCAGAGGAAACAAATTCTGAATTCTAACTAGGATCTCCAACCCCTCCACCCCCACCTCCCCACTCTCTACTATGTCACCATCACCAGATCAAATCCTTTAAGCCGGAATCTCTGGGAGTGGCTCTAGTAGTGGCCTTTCCAAAGCTTCTAATTTACAGCCAGGCTGGGAACCACGGCTCTGACTGTTCGAGATACACGTTTATGCGCATCACCTGTTAATTTAGTGAAACAGAGCGTGTGTATCAGAGAGAGAAAGAATATTGATCTCTTAGTTGACAACTTTGAAAACCAAAGTATACACAGTTTCAACTTAAAAGGAGTTGGAACTATCACAAGCAACCCATAAATGAAGACGTGTTTGGCAGTACGATTAGTCCCTTTGCCAGTTTGAATAGACTAGGGTCGTCACGCCTGTGGACTTGATTAATTTTCTACTTTTACCCTTTGTTCCTTCTATGAGGCTGGACAACCCTAAACACTTGTTCTTCCCTGGCATGTCCTACATATTTACTATAAAGGGTTATTATTTTACAAGTGCCTGGCCAAAGGATGAAAATTATTAACTTTCTTTAATACCTAAAGAACGTTATGTAATGAACCAACCATTTATTTGAGAATGTCTTATGTCTTAAGCCTTTCAAAACCAGTTTAGTTGGAAGAAACCTAAACATAGTACAGACTATCACATAATTTAACATAAGAATGTCCAGGAAATGAAATGGACCAGATAAAGATTTTTAAAAGGAAGTAATGGATAAATGGCCCATTTCACTTTAAGATTATAGAGTCCCAAATAACCTTTGCAGTTAATCTGCAAACCGATTTACAGGGCACCTTTCAACCAATAAATGCTTCCTTATTTTCTTTAGGAGTCAGTTCACTGAAATTTTTATTTAACTCTTCATAACAAACTATTCTTAATTTAAATATAAAACTGAATGCAGCTAGAAAGTTACTTCTTCAAATTAGTCAAAGTAGCACCTGAATTAACAGTAATTTGCTCCTTACAAAAATAGCTGTAGATTATTTTTCTATATGAAACCTTTATTTTTTTATTAAAAAATATTTATTTTATTTATTTTTTTTATTAAATTTAATTTACCTATACATTGATAATTTTAACATGAATACATTTAATGTCCTGAAGTAAATGCGGAGCCTTTCCTTGAGTCCCAAGACACGGAGATTAGCCTTAGAAGTATATTTCTTTGGCATTATTATGTTTATTAAAGAAAAATCCCCCCACCCGGCTGTTCAGTAGGAGGGAAACCAGTTTAGCCAACTGAACTGGAGATTTGCAGAAAATCTCTACTTGAGATTCAACTTGCCTGCCAAACAACACAGGTGTGCCTTTCAACAGTTCAAGGATTGCCTAAGCATCAAATTTGGTTTCAGTATACATTAGTTCCTTCCTAGATTCCAGTGAGGTAGTGTGCGCATCTAGCCAGGTGGAAAGAAACCGAGTCCGGATAAATGCAGCATAAACTAAAAAAAAAAACAAAAAACAACCGCCCCAGAGCCAAATGCTGTTACACCATGTTAAAGATTTTCACACCGATCCTGAGATAGTAAAATAGCATATCTGTGTTCTTTCTCCTTCCGTTTTCCCTAACACTCTTAGTTTATCTGAATGCTCTACACTAATCCTACGATATTCATAATCTACTTAGCACGAAAGCCACAGAGTGATAGGAGTAGGTCCAAGAATCAACACTCATACTTATCATAGCATCACTGATCCTATCTATATATGTCTGTGTATACACACACACAAACACACAAACTATAAGGAAACAAGCAGTACCATATATCTTGTGGGTTTGTTTTTCATGCATTAATTTGAAACACACTCGCTCTCAACTATGAGGTGTCTTAGGACTACCTTGACTCCCCTCGAGCCCCTGAACAGGTAAGGTTTGGGCCCCAGCAGCTCAGAGATGTCTTGGTAGACACCCTTCCAGCCTGGAATGACTCTCACTCTGGGAGGCTGGAACCTTCCAGGACTTGCAGATGGGTCGTTTATATTTCCCTGAACAGGAAGCATCTTATGAATATTAATTCAGCCTACCCACCTAGGTTGGGCAGCATGTAAATCTATGTTTTCGGACAAGTTTTATTTACCTGAGTTGTAGCTTCCTCATTTGTAAGATGAAGGAGTTATTTTGGATGGTCTTCAAGAACACTTCGAACTCTACCAGCCTCTGAGTCTGTGATTCCTAATGAGTTCGACCAACAGGCCAAAATCAGCAGGAGAGGAGAGAGGCAGTTTTCTTTCGGTGTTCGCATTGCTTTCTCTTCCACCCACTTCCTGACATTACTTACTCAGCTACAGTTAAAGGGGGCATGCGATGGGGGAGGGACCTATACGAGGGTGATGTTTTTAAAATCTCTATTAGTGTTATTTTTAGTTCTTATTTTGATCAGAAACATGCCATGTAGCACGGTAGTTTGATTCGCTTAGGAAACAGGGTGACGTAGGGGACAGAAGGAAGGGGAGGGAACTGATGAGACGGTTAAAATTCTAGCTCTGTATGGCCTTAGGCAGGTCACCTCATTGCTCAGCATACGTTCTTCAGCTATAAAACAGGAATAAGTAATAGTGTCTTTTGAAATCATTGTGGAGGATGAGAGACAATGTATATAAAGGACCTGGAACACAGTATATACTGGATTTTAAAAACGGGTATTATTCAGCCCCCTCATGCTCTTTCATTTCCCTGCCTCTCTTTAAAATGATAAAATCACATTTTCCATAAAAGCGGCATTCATCCAAGTTGGACTGACATGCAATAAGTGAAAAAGAATGGACTACACTGCAAATCTTAAAGCGAAAAAGGAGAACGTGTTTATAGGGTGCCAACAAGGAAGAGCTAGGTGCTGAGACCAGAGGGTGAGAGACAAGAAGAGCGAGAGATTAAGTCCAGGGGAAAGAAAGTGTGTGCGCATGTGTGTGTGCACAGGAGGGGGTCCAAAGGGGAGTGTGCAAAAGTGAAAAACATGGCTGGACGACAGTTAAGTAAAAGGGGGCAGACGAGTACAAGACAGAATAAAGGCAACAGAAATGCAAGGAGAAGGAAAGGGATTTTCATAAAAAGAGAGATGAGGGGGGGCAGGGACCAACTAGACAGCGGAGGGGGCATTAGGTAACACTGAGGCAAGAACCTGGGTGCGCCCAGAGGACAAGCAGAGGATTCTTTCCCCAGCCCCCTCTTTCTCCGTTGCTGTGGGTATAGGGTGGGAAGGAGCACTTTCTAGTGCCTGCCTAGGTGAAGAGACACTCCCCTCTCCGTGGCCCTCAGAACAGAGCTAGTCAAAGGCCTATTTATTCAAAAGTACTCAGGAGTCCCATGTTTACCATTTGGCTCACTTCATGGGAAAAATTATTGGAAGTTTCGAATGAACCCTTTAGGGGTCAAAAATGCAAGCTGTTACAGAAACATACCTATAAGTAAATCATTCTGAGGTTTTTGTTTTGGTTTTTTTCCCAAAATGTAGACTTTCTTCTTTCTTTATCTAATAAGAATGTATGTGGGTACCTTTTAGATACCAGCCACCATTCTAAGTACTCACCTCGTTTAATAACAACCTTACAAAGGAGGTAGTAGGTTCATTCCCATCACACAGATCCTCCTCTGTACTATCGAACCACGGAGAGAGAAAAGAACCCGGTCTGGAAGGTGGTGGAGGTAGGGTTTCAACTTGGCTAGTTTAGTTCTAGAGTCTACAGTGCTTTGTAGTAAATTGTTTCCTACCAAGATGACTCTGTAGTTGTGTAGAGTATTCAGTAAATATTAACTGAGAACATGAACACAGACACACACACACACACACACACAACTCTAGGTAATTTGTATTTATAATGCAAGAGAAAGGCTTTTATAATCAGATTTGAACAGGATATCTAATATCCTTATTTAATTTCATTGTTCGACTAGATCTTCTAATAGGTGAATTGAAGTTCATTGCTATGCTGTTTAACAAAGTCCTGGGCAAAGCTGATTTATTATGTCACAGTTTGTGTCTGGAACATCTTAAAATGTGTGTGTATAGAGATGTATGTATGTGTGTATATATATTATATATGTATATACACATATACACACACTTTATACGTAGTTCATTAGAGTACGTTGTTAACTGTCTTTTTTATTCTTCAAGTCCTGTACTACAAGCCTGTCCAGAAAAAGTCCAGCCATGTTAATATAACGAGAATGGTTTACATTACATCAATGTAACCTGGCAGCCAAGGAGAGTGGACTGGAATGCGCATGTGTGAACAATGATGACTTCACTGTACTAGTCAGTGGGGGTGGTAGACACCATTGAGTGAACATGTGTACTGTATAGCTGTCACTTTCAAAATGACTGAGCGAGTAAAGCAATGAATCTGTGTCAGATTTTGCCTTAAACTTGAACAGTCCTCCATGGAAACTGGAAACTATAGGGATGATTTAGAAGGCCGCAGCCATGGACAACTGGTGATTGGCAGCTTCATCACGACAACGCACCCATTCATGCATCACATCTTGTGCAGAGTTTTTTGGTGAAACATCAAATCACCCAGGTGACTCGGTCCCCCTGCAGCCCAGATTGAGTGCCCTGCAGCTCCTCACTTTTCCCAAAATTAAAGTCATCTGTAAAAGGGAGGAGATTTCAGACTGTCAATGAGATTCAGGAAAATATGATGGGGCAGCTGATGGTGGTTCCAACAAAGGATTTGGCAGAGTGTTTTGAATAGTGGAAGAGACGCTGCGAGAACGGTGTGAGGTCCCAAGGTGCCTGCTTCCTTGTACCTTGTATCTGCAATAAATGTCCCTATTTTTCATAGTGCATGGCTGGATATTTTCTGGACAGACCTCATCATAGCCTCTCAGCCAATTGGAATATAATGAGCACCCCCTCTTCTACCTTATTATCCTCAACTGAGGGTGTTTCACAGTGTGTGTTTACTGTGCTGGGTCTGTCTTTCTCAGGTTTATTTTGTTTTCTGGTGAAGTTAGACCCATATTAGCTGACAAAGTATATGCTACGATAAAACAAAGAAAAAGCGCCCCCTTCAGATGTTAAAGTGCAAGGCATTCTTGGCTCAACCTGGCTGTTCCTGGAACAGCTACGCTCCACGGCATGTTCACAGCAACGCACGATGCTTGTTTCTTCCTCACATCTTCACAAACATGTGTTTTATCCGACTACATAAATGTTATATTACTACTCTAAAACCCAAACCTGTCCATCTCCGAAGTGCATCGTATTATATTTAAAAAGATGGTATCACAGTCAGCCATGTGTCAAAGGCACTCCAAAACATGTTTTCAAAGATAAAAAATATAAACACTTGAAAGCTGAAAGCGAAGTCAGAAGACAGGTCATGATCCGAACATTCTGAGGTCTGTTACAGTTTCTTGTTCTTCACCAGCCTCCTCTGACCTGATTGTCAAACACGCACACGAAGGGAAACGGAATAGAGGCTAAGAGGTGAAAGGGGAGAGGGAAATGAGTGATGTGTCGTAGAGGATGTTTTCTCTACTTGACAAAACATTGATTGGGAGTGAAGGTGATGAGGGTAGGAGATGATGAAGGGGATTTTGTAATATGAGCTTGTGAGTATGTGTGGAGTGAGGGGGAGAGAGGACCACTGACCAACTTCTGCTTCTTTGGGTTGCTTTAGCCATCCCGATAGATAGATAGATAGATAGATAGATAGATAGATAGATAGATAGATAGAGATCTGATGTATAGATCTATCTATATCTACACATATCTGAGCACTGGATACTTAATGCATTTAAAGAGCAATAATTAGTGCTGTTGTTCTTGTGTATTTGGGACACGAACAAAAGGCAGGATACAATATGCCTGGATTGAGCATTAAGTTCGTATCAGCATGACCAATTTCTTCTTTGCTTCTTTTCCTTTAAAGCTAAATTATTCAAGTGTTGGAAAAGAAACTTGTGACCAGAATCTCCTCAGCACCGAATATTACGTGGTAATTGCTCGGTGTGCCACAAATGAAAGTTCTCCTGCTCCCTGATTTTTGCCTCCTTTCCTTCTACCACGTCCCTGAAGGCAACCAGCTGATGTGGAACTTGCTGGGGGGTGCCTTCGAGGAAATGACTGAGAAAACAGGGTTGATCAGAGGCTGTTGACCGTCACTGAAATCTGGGAAGAACGACCAATTTTCATGGGAATCGTGGCCTGAAAAAACTACAGCCAGGCAGTTGTTTCGGTTTCTGGGGAGTCAAAGAGATTGGGGAAGCTAATGCCATGAGGAGATGGGATTCGTTGTCATGACATGCGCAAAAAGCCTATTTATTTCACCCAGTTTCCCCTCCCATTTCGAGAACAACATTATTTCTTCGTCGAAATGATTCAAAACGCGTTTTTTGGGTGCCTTTTGTGCCGCAGGCCTGCTTCCACGCATTGGAGATACGGTCAACAAAGCAGACAAAGTCTCTACCCTAACACAGCTTACGTTCTACTGGAGGAGACAAGAATAAGGTAAGAAAATTACTTAGCATATCAGACGGCATACACTAAGGAGAAAAATTTAAACCTGTGAGGAGAGGGATGTTATATAAAGTATATGTGTGGCGGGGTTAGGATTACGTTTTAGTTGGGTTACCAGTGGAGCCTTCCCTGGGAAGGTGACTTTTGGGAAATGACCCGAGCAAATGAGTGAGTCAACCATGTGGATAGTCTCGGGCAGAGCAGCCCCAGCGCAGGGGGGCATTTCCGACTGCTCTGAGCAACAGTGGAGAAGCCGGTGTGACAGCGGCAGAGGGAATGAGGGGAGAGCAGTGGGAGATGAGGACAGAGCAGCCAACCGGTCCCTGCTGTATGTGTCTGGCATGTTTCCATGAATACCTGTGCCTGCGGGGTCTGTCTCTGCAAGGCTGCGTGTCTTTGCGTGTCTGTGTATTTGTGTATGTATCCGAGTGTGTATCTGTGTAGGTGTTCATGTGTTCGTGTGTCTCTGCCTGTGTGTCTATGTGTCGGAGTGTGTATCTGACTATGTGTGTGTCTGTGTGTTTGTGTGTCTACCTGAGTGTGTGCCCAAACTTTTTCATGTGTGTTTGTGAATGAGTATGTGTTGGGGGGGTGCTGACATACATGTGTGGGTAGCTCATGGAGGGCTCTGTATGTCCCGATAGCAGCGTCGGCTTTTACTCTGGGTGCAATGTCTGGGAAGACATTGGCGGTTTTAGGAAGAGACGTGGCATCCAACTGAGGTTTTAGGAGCACTCTGAGAATGGCTTGAGGCGGGGTCCGTGCATATGCACAGACACCCATGGAGACGCTACGGCAATAATCCAACCGAGTAATGGTGATGTTTTTTGATGGGGCCGGTGGAAGTGGGGTGATAAGAAGTGGTCAAATCTTGGAATTTTGGACCTATTTTGAAGATAGAGCTCCCAAGATTTGCAGATGCCTGGCTGTGATGTATGAATGAACGAGAGAAGTCAGGAAAGAAAAGGAGGTTTTTGGCCTCAGACGCTGGACGAACAGAGTTGTTGGTTTCCTGAGATGAGGAAAGGTCTTGGGGTGACCATTGAATTTAGTTTTAGGCATGTTAGGTTTGGGGTGACCAGTTGATATCCAGGAGGAAAAACCAAGTAGGCAGTTGAATCTTCAAGTCTAGAGTTCGGGGCAGATTTCAGGCTTAAGGTGTATACTTTGGAGTCGCCTGAGAGTCGATGCCATATAAACTATGAAACTGACCAGATCCCCTTGGGCTGAGTGTGGATAGAAAAGAGATGGCCTAGGGGACAAGGAGGGACCAACAGAAGAGACGGAGAAGGTCCAGCCACGTAGGTCAAAGAAAACCAGGGAGAGAATTCCGGAAGCCACATGAAGAAACTCAGCTTAAGGAGGGAGACATGGAGGGAATTAATGGTGTCACACACTGCTGAAGAGATAAACTGAATAAAGACGGAAGAAAGATGACCACGGAGGCTCCAGAGATCATTGACTTGAGCAGTTTTGTAGAGACGTTGGGGGAAAAACCAGACTGGAGTCAGTTCAGTGGAGAAGGGGAGGGAGACATGAGGACAGGAAGACTAAACAGTGCTTTAAAAGACAGTCCTGACTGGTGTACTCAGGGGATTGAGTCTCGGCCAGCCAGAGAACCACAGGGTCGCCGGTTCAATTCCCCAGTCAGGGCGCATGCCTGGGTTGCAGGCCAGGTCCCCAGTAGGGGGCGTGCAAGAGGCAACCACACACTGATATTTCTCTCCCTCTCTTTCCGCGTCCCTTTCCTTCTGTCTAAAAATAAATTAAATCTTAAAAAAAAAAAAGAGAAGAAATAAAATGAGAGAGACAGGGTTTGGGGGCTAGAAGGAAAGTGGGATCATGAAAGGCTTTTCTTTTTAAAATTTTTATCTTTTAAGATGAGAGACATAATCACATTTTAGGGCCTCCTACCGACCTATTAGGTGCTTTTGTGCCAACTCAGCAAAAGTGTCCTTTCCGCTGTGTGGCTCGGATCCTGTACCAGGGCACACAGCACAGACAACAGAGAGGGGCACAGAGGCCCATCCATACGCAGCCATGCCCGCAAATTCCTTCCTCGTCACTCACTTTCCCGCTGGGTCATCACGTGGTTAAATTCTGTAATGAAATAGCCCAGGTGCAACTTTTCCATCTACATTTTTGTCCATTTGACTATGTACTGAAATATACATCTTAGTCTGATGCTGGTTAACAATGATACTGCTCAGACTTATAGTTCTAGAATACTGCAGTTAGGAAGCACTTTAAAAATGATTTAATTCATCGTTTTATGGGGGAGGAAACGGGAGTCCATGAGCGACTTCTTAATGTATATTAAGTGATTGTTTATTGGAGTATTGTATCAATTGGGATAACATTTTGTGCATGCTCTTGTTCAAAAATGTGTGAATTTGAAAAATTACTGGAGTTGAGTGCTGAAGAAAAATCTGAATTATAAGCAAGGTCTGAATATTTAAAAGTTGAAAATAATCACATTTTGTGTAGATTCTCCTCAATGACATATTTGTGCCAATGAAATATTTACAAGTATATTTTAGGAGGTTTTTTGTTTCAGGTTCATGAAAAGTCATCTGTATAAATGACTTTCGAATAGTACTATGAAAAGAAATAACTGCGTGCTAGAGAGATAACAGGCACACCCTTTTTTGTGGTTCAAAGCAATTGCTGTTTCTATGTTTGATTTAGAGTTTGTAGGAAGAATTAATAAAAAGATCTAAAAAAAATGTTGATGTCAGGCACAGCCTGTGATTATTATAACTGCCACACCTCTAGGATTTGGGACATAAATCATTCTGACAAACAAATATGCCCTAAATCAACTGCTTCCCCAACATACAATGCACCCACATATGTAATCCTATAAAGTTAAGCAATGTTTTGTTTTCCAATCAAAACATGATATTAAGAACGTATTATAACTTTCTGACATGGTGTATGAAGTAGCCAATAAAATTTGGTTAAGCAACCTGAATGATTTTTTGTTAGTTTCTCGAGTTCATATCCTGGAAAGGAGAAAAGTGACCAATAAAATTCCATTATTTAATGTTAATTTCCAGGTGTGAGAGGATGAAATAAATTAAAGCAGGGATATTACAAAACTGATTATGGATATTTCATAAATAGTTGTTGGATTTAATTTTACTAATCAAAAAGGATAAAGACAAAATATTGAATGGAATGTTAAGTATAAACTCTCAAAAACCCATCTGTAAATGTTTAATTTTCAGTTACTCTTTCAAGTAAATAATCTTTTTAAATGAAGAAAAGTCATATACTTTCAAATTATAATTTTGCAACAAATATGGGACCTTATTTTGTACTTCAAATGATCAAATTAGTCCTCAAATAATTATTCCTTTTTGTCTTTGAAAACCCACTGCATGTACATATATAAATATTTATCACTACAGAATGTTTTGCAGATGGTTTGCAATCATACAATGTGAACTTAGGAAAATGCAATATGTTTTTTCATTTGCTTACTTTGCTTTGTTTATGAACGGAGTTAACTACTAGCATACCTCATTTTATTGGGCTTTGCGTTACTGAGCCTCACAGATGTTGCCTTTTTACCAATTGAAGACAAGGCCCTTCAACCGCCAGCTAAGATGATATACTATATCCTGTCGTGGTCTGGAATCAACCCTGCAATATTTCTGAGGCATGTCTATACCTATAATCTACCAGGAAGAGGTACATTCGATCACAAATTAGGATCCCTAGTGTCTTGTATCCTTTTTCCGAACAGTGAATTAATGTTGATTTTCAAGATACTCGTATTTCACTGGTTTAAGGAAAACCAAGCTCAGTTCTAAGTAGGATGCACCTCCTCAGTTCTACCTGCCGAAAATGGCACTCTTTTTTTCCCTCACTACCTTGAAAGCTCCAGCTGCCTCTCAGTCTCAGTGCACAAGACTTCTCAAAATTACTGTTTTTAGACACCCCCACATATATAAATATTCGGTTTACCTAATCGATGGACAAATGTGAATGTGGACCTTTACTGATTATGACTTTTGTTTTACTATGTTTATGACCGTGACTCTGACTTTAACTGTAACTTTTTTTTAGTTTATTTCCTGAATGTAGCATACACATTTCCAGAGTAATACTTTATTTCTGGTCAAATAGGGCCGAAGAAGAACCATATTGGTGACTACATTTCAAAATCACATTGACCTTTGAAGCACTAACATTCACATTCTAAATAAAATCATCTTTACATACATGAAATAATGAACCTTAAATGCCTTTCTACCCTAATTCTTATGGCTTTAAAGTAATGAACATAGAATACTATTTTTAAATATCAAAATATGAGGTCAATCCAGCATTGGAAGGTTTTTTTTTTTTTAGTTGTTACACTTGGGTGCAATGTATAGAAGTAGCACTGGACTGCCGTTAATAGGACTTGGCTACAGGTACATGAAAAGATGCCCAATGTCACCAGCTATTAGGGAAATGCAAATCAGAACTACAATGAGATACCACGTCACACCTGTTAACAAGGCCATCACCAACAAGACAGGCAACAACAAGTGTTGGAAAGGTTGTGGAGAAAAAGGAACCCTTATCCACTGCTGGTGGGAATGTAGACTGGGGCAGCCATTGTGGAAAACAGTATGGAGGTTCCTCAAAACATTAAGAATAGAGGTACCATAGGACCCCTCTTCCAGGTATCTGCTGGAAAAATTTGAAAACATTTACATTTATTCACTCCTGTGTTCACTGAGGCATTATTCACGGTGGCCAAGACATGGAGAGAACCGAGGTGTCCTTCAATGGAGGAGTGGATAAAGAAGATGTGATATATATATATATATATATATATATATATATATATATATATATACACACACACACACACACACACACACACACACACACACAATGGAATACTACTCAGCCACAGAAAAGATCAAATACTGCCATTCGTGACAACATGGGTGGACCTTGAGAATACCATGCTAAGTGAAATAAGTTGGATCGAAAAGTCAAGGACCATACGCATTCCCTCACATGTGGGATATAAAACTGAAAGCGACAAATGAACAACCAACCAAACAAAAATTCATAGACAGATAACTACCTGGTGGTTACCAGAGGGAAGGGGGCGGGGTGGGGAGGAGATAGTAAAGGGTAAAGGGAGCCAAACATTGGGTGACTGAAGGAGATTTGATTTTGGGTGGTGAACACACAATGCAATTTACAGATGATATATTGTAGAATTGTACACTTGAAACCTATATAATTTTATTAACCAATGTCATCCCAATGTATTTAGTAAAAAAAAGCAAATAAATAAATAAAGGGAGGGAGGGAGGACCTGGCACCTCCTTCTGGCGCTGTCACTACTTTGTTAACTTATAATTATGTGGACCCATTTTTTCCATCTCAAAGTGATTGCTGAGGAAAGTCTGTACAATTCTGCCTAGCTCTAACAATAGAGGGAGGAGATAAAAAATGCAGTGGGAGAATACTGTTTCCTTCTCCCCTTCAAACAGTGCTGACAAAGGGAAAACAAGAAGGACTGCGAAGACAAAGGAAAAGAGAAGCAGGAGTGAAGGGAAGGTTGACACACCGAGCCAAAGTGTAAAGAGTGTGATGGAGTCATTGTACTCACAGGGGACCAGCAGGAGAGCTGGAATCATCGAGAAATCCTTTCTTCCCACTCTCCAGAGATTTACCCTTCAGTTCTCGATGTTATTCATCCTTCCCTCAGCTGTCCACTCCCTCCTGGTTATGTCCACTTGCTTATATTTTGCCTCTTTCAACTGGAAGCAAGGAATAGCCGACTCAGCCTCGTCATTCCAAATCCCTCCCTGTCCCTAACGTTTGTTAGAAAGGAGAGGCAGAGAGAATTTCAGCTCCATGTGCGCCTGGCCTGATTCTCTTAGATCTATTCTACAGCATGGGTGCCTGTGTTTATTTTCATGGCTGGAATTAAGCAATTTGCAGAAGGTCCCCCAGCAGGTTAATGACGGAGCCAGATTTAGCATGTACAGCTGCTGATTTCTCAGTGGGCCTTGGGCCACAGGGCCACGTGGCTCTTCCACATGCTGCTCCAAATCACACACTTGTCAACTGCAAGGGACTTCCTAGGCCCATTGTTGTGAACACGTTTTATTACACAGAACACGTCCAAAAAAGCCTAAATGCCCAGATCTTGAAACGTGAAAAATACAACATCGCTCTCTCAGTTTTAAATGAAAAATTGCTGTGGCTAGTAAACTGCTGTTATCAGTGTCAATGAAAAGAATAAATATTCCAACAAACATGAGGCTCTACTGAATTACTCAAGCTCTTAAGTTAGGGGTTTGATCATATTTTTACAGGTAACAAAGGGAGCCAACTTTAAGAATTAATATCCTTTCTCAATCAGAACCATTAACGAGAATCTAATTTTCGTTTTATTTTTTTTTTCTGATTATGTTCAAAGGATACCTATATGCCAGGTATCTTTTTATCTAATTCAGACGAACAACTAAAAAGTAGTGTTTTGTAATTTAATATATGTCCCGCTGGATTTCAGTAGTAAAAAGAAGTTCTTAGAGGTGAGTTTGTTACAGGATCAATGTTATTCTTTGAAAGCTGGATAAGAACCAAAAGAATCATAATCACTTGAGCTCAAAAGAAGGAGTATCTTCTCAGTTCCACAGCTTTTTCCCAAAAACAAAACTAACCACATACACACACACACGCACAGAAGGGATGTACTCATGTTCTATAGGACAATATTCTAGGAAGGTAGGAAATATAGCTTCAATAAGAATAAAGTCATTCTGTAATTAGCTTTTATTACGTATTTACCTTTGCATAATAGTAATGCTCTTATATAACGCAACAACAGTCTTCTAGCTATACAGTTCTAACTGGATCTTTTTTTTTTACTTTTATTATAAAATCAGGTTTGTCTTCTAAACAAATTGATTTCAGAAGCTGAGTCTTACACCCCTGAATGTGGCAAACTTTTGAAAGTCATGTATCAGATGGAAAATGGTCATTTCAGAGAAAATATGTTGAAAAAATGCTCTGTTTCCAAATATCTCAATATAGTGACAAAGTCCACAAAAGCAGATTGAAAATCCAGTCCTAGCACTGGCCTCCTCAGTCTTTCTCCTGTGTTTTAAGATGAACTTGTGTGTTTGACTCCTTTATACCTCCATGGTCACATAGTTGTCCTTAAACGTGTTTGGTGGCTGATTGACCTGGTCTCTCTTGTTGGAGTGCAGTAGGAAGTTTCAGAAACGTAACAAAGTTTGGCATCACCAAACAGCGTGAGTATTTAAAAGCCACCTTCTTGGTAGAGTCTGCAGAAATGGAATCTAAGGGGTTTAAGAGTGTTGCCATATGGGGTATAGAAGCACAAGGGGGTTGGCTGTGGCAGAAGGGCAGGGGGAGAGGTTGTCATGGGCCCCCCAAAATCCAGAAAAGACAATGTGATCCAGACTGTACCCGAGTGTAGGTGAGAGAAAATCCTATCGTCAAGAAGGGATGAAACTGAACAAGATGCAGTGCGAGAATTTCAAGGCGAACATATACGCTGATCCTGCAGTTGGGTGGGGTGCATGATGGAGGAAAGTTCTAGTCAGGCCCAAGCAGATATCGGTGTGATGAATCAATTACAGCTCTCTAGGCCCATACAGATAGGATAGGTATGAGCACTTCTTTGAAATTCTTAGAAAGAATTTGGCAATGGATTGTAGATTTGTTATTAAATGAAGACAGAAAGTAACGCTTAGTTATTGTTGTCATGTTAGCTCCCGAACAAAAAATGCGCACAGATTTTGGCAATGTCATTTTAGATTGGGGCATTAAGGGGGACTGTGAATTTAGCCCTTGCCGCCGCTGAGTGCTCTTTGTGTGTTGCCACCGGAGGATGTGACTAATCAATCAGCAAATGAAGTTTCAGTGATTTGTGGCTGGTTTCATTCTGGCGGGGGCTAGGAGCCAAACAAAATGGTGTTGTTTTCCCTGGATCAGTGTTTATTGTTACCACCCACCAGCAAATTACCAGGCAGTTAGGTATGAGAGAGAAGCTGGGATTTGGAATGCAAGCCATTACGGGAGCAAGGACAAGCCAGCAAATGCCTTGGCCCTGCAAATTTGGAAGTGCCATCTGTGGAGTGAGGTTGCGCCTTAACCCATACATCTGAAGGGCAGAATTTGTTTAAATAGATTTTTCTGATAAGTAAGGGATGCCTGGATGACAGCACTATCACTGAAAACATGACTTCTCTGTATTTTCCTTCCATTTCCATACCTGGCATTTAGGAAGCCCACCAGCCCTGCAGCACTTCTTTGACACATCATTCGCCAAAAGAAATATATGCAAATCATGGAGAGATCCAACCCAAAGAAATGGTTGAGATTGGAATTCATGTCATCTCCCCTGTTCACCAGTCATCCTGCTTCTTGTGTGTGAGTAGAGCCATACAAACTGAGTATTTGAAATACGAACAATTTCATCTACGGCATAACAAAATAAACCCATGATTAGCTCTTAACCCCGCACACAGAAGGTCTAAACTATATTACTTCACTAGTCATTCTTTACACTGTGGTAGAAGGGAAATGCACTCTAAAATTAGAAGAGTGTAAATAAATTGTTTGTTTTTAAATCCATTTAATGTTTAATTTTAAAATGTCTGTCTTAATTTGGTTTGGCTCCACAAAATAGAAACATGTTACCTTTGACTCCTTTTTTTTTTTTTTTAACTTTAACAATACCCTGGGCCTTTTCTGAAACTGCCCTAAAGAAACAAAGGCCTCTTAATTAGTGCTCATACAATCGGATTTAATTCACACGCACATGGCACTGGAGCAATATTTCTGCATCACATTACAGCAGCTGTGAAATTTAAATATTACTAGGTGCAGGCGAATTTTGTGAAATACAGAATTGATCCATATTTCATGAGAAATCTGCGCCCTCTTTTGGATAAAAATTGCTAAGACATTTATATATTAAAGTGCAGTCCATGGCTTCAAAATAAGCACAGGGTTGTTTTCAGGACCGTGGGGGAGGAGGAGGAAGGAAGAGACAGTACGAAGACGGGGCTCCCACGGCTGCTGCAAGGCAAAGACACCGAGACTGCAGACAAAGTGGCCACGAGAAGGGCCCAGAAGGACGCATGCGTGGTTCTCTTTTGACCACAGTGCTAAAGGACCAAGTGCTGTTTCTTAGGGCCAGTCTGCTCTAGAAAACAGTGGTAAGCGCTCATCTTCCTCCTGACATTGTACTTCTTGTATGGGGAGGGACAGCTGACTCCGTGGGTGGTCTTTCTGCCTGGATGAAGCAGATCTCAAGGAATGGTTTCTTTCAGATTTAGGGACATACGCAAATATATTTAAGTATATCTCGGGGCGGGGGGCATTTTGAACATTTTCTTCATTTGTCTTTTGCAACCGCATCTTGAAAGAGTTGTCTGTTATCACAGTCTCCGTTTCCACCATCGCATTCGTTTCTCAGTGCACTGCAGCCTGGGGGCCTACTTTCTCTCTCCACTGACCCATCTCAGGCACAGGCGGCAAGTGGCTTCGTGCCCTCAGACTTTCTGGACGTTTCCGATTGCTTGTCTTGTTTGGTCTCTCTGTACCTTGGGACACAGTTGTCCAGGGCCTCCTTTGTGAAATACTTTCTTCCTTTGACTTCCATGCCCCCATGCTCGCCTGCCTCTCTGCCCATTACCTTCTTTTTCTCGGTCTGCCCTTTACCGGCTGGACCCCCCAGCATTCTGTGTTTGGCACTTGCCGTTTTCCAGGTGACACTCCTTCCCTGGCCCCAAAATGGGATTCCCTGACCCCGCTCTTTGCTTTGTCGTCCCTAATGGACATCTCCTTCTCTCGAAGGCTCAGAGATTCTGCAAACTCAGCCTAAACGCAAACCTCTCACCTTCGCCTCAGTTTCCCTCCGACTTCCTGCCCCCGCCTTTACCTTCTCCAATCTCGGCACTGGTCTGTCGGCCCGCTGATTCCCTCAAGCAAGTCGTGACTCCACCATGAGCCTTGTCGGGCCTCTCACCTCCTCCCCTCTGTCCTCCACCTCACCCCACCTGGTTGATGCTGTCCCTGAGCTATCCCCTGAGCCATTCTCGCCACTGTGTCCACACCACTCTTCTTGATTCAGGCCCTCAACTCCTCTTCCATCAACTGTCACAACGACCTCCTGACTGGCCTCCCTGCCTCTAGCCTAACCCCTTCCGAACCACACACCATATGGCTTCCCAGGTGATTTTCCTAAAAGATAAGTCTCATTGTGTCTCTTCCTTTTTTTAAAAGCCCTTTACTGGTTTTCCATCGCCTCTACTGTGAAATCCACGTATTTTGTCATAGCATACAAGATACCCCAGGATCTGCTGCCCTCTCCTGTCACACCCGACTTTGGGATGCTCTGCTGGGATTATACCAAAAATACTTCACAGGGTGTCTCTGCCCAGAATGCTTTTCTTAATCAGCCTGGAGAGTTCCTTTTCACTCACTTTTTTTTTTTATCCTTTCCTGAGGGAGGTGGGGGTGGGGGGAAGGTGGGGAGAGAAAGATGGGTTGCCTTCTCACGTGCGCCCCAACCAGGGACCAACCTGCAGCTTGGGCATGTGCCCTGACTGGGAATAGAACCCTCAACCTTTTGGCCTACGGGACTATGCTCCAGCCTACTGAGCCACACTGTCCAGGGCTCATTCACTTTTTAAGCAGAACTCTTTCCTCCACCAGCAGGCCGTGTCTGGGAGTTCCTCTCCCATTCCTCTTGGTGGCATCCTTCTTGTTGCATCTACTACATAGAATTGGAGTTTATATCTATTTTTCTGCTAAGGTGTGAGCTCTTTGAGAGTAAACACAAATTCTTATTGATTTCCATTGTAGTTGTTATATTATAATTGTTTTGGGTACATTTACGGAATGCCAGGAGATAAAACACTGGGGTTTGGAGATACTAAACGAACTGCTCAAAGCCTTATGCTCAGTTAGTGGCAGAGTTGTGATTTAATCCTGGGCTTTTTATGGTCCAAAACCTGTGCTCTTTTCCAAAAATAATACACTACAACTTAGAGATTTCCTGGTAATATTGCTACTACTAATAATAATGACCGTAACTCTTATTGTGAATCAAGCATTGTACTAAATGCTTTATGTAATGATCACTTTCTGAAGTATTGAGAATTGATTTGGTTTCAGTTCTTTAACACTTTGATAGATAGATAGATAGATAGGTAGATAGATAGATAGCTCCTTTTAGAAAAATTACTAAGGACGTTCATAGATTTGACAGGAGTTGCTACATAGTGAAACAGGTGGACCAGATGACCCCTGATGTCTCTTCCAGTTTAAGATTCTGTGATTCTACATACATTTTCCTTCTTCTGATTTAAAAAAATCTTTTAAATTTATTTGATTAAGAAGCTATTCTGGCAGCACCTTCATATGGTTATAACAGTGTGGGTCTTTTCCTTTCTTATTGAGAGAAAAAAACCCAGGAAATCCAAAACTTTCTGCGTATTTTCCTACTTACCTGTCTGTGTAACAGGCGCTACTGATTGCTGGGGATATGATTGGACTTTAAACCGAAATACTGGTTATTTGTCATGGAGTTCAAAACCTAGCAGAGGAGACATACATTATTCAAATTACCCTCTTCCAGGGACGATGTAATAATGTGCTGAATCAAATCCTCATGAATAAAGGCCTCCTGTACTCAGAGGCTGTGCAAACGAAGAGTCTGGTCTGAGCTTGGGGTCAGGGAAAATGTCCCTGAGGATATGGGCTGGGCCTGAGGCTTGGGGAGTGAGGTAGAATTCTCACTTGCGGTACAGGGAAGGGGCTTGCAGACAGAGCCAAGAGTCTGTTTAGGGACCCGCGGTGAGAGGAAATCAG